>JAJOOE010000951.1:0-36620 GCA_036250405.1 Solanum raphanifolium | reverse complement strand
AGGGTAAGCAAGCCATTGATCCACCTATGTCGTCTGGGATGAAAATTGAGAATAGTAAAGATGATGATGTGGTCGAGGTAAGTGGGGAGTCCAAGAATATGACAGAAAAAGAAGCGGAGGTAGCTCAGAAAATTGTCCCTATTCCTAGACCTCCACCTCCCTTTCCACAGAGGTTAGTGAAGAAGACTGAAGAAGGCAAATACTGCATGTTTATTAGCATGTTGAAACAACTTTCAATCAATGTTCCGTTGATAGAAGCTTTGGAGAAAATGCCTGGATATGCAAAATTTATGAAGGAAATAGTGACAAAGAAGAGGGAAGTGAGCTTCGAAGATGATGATAGATTGTAACATTGTAGTGCTATTGCTACAAGGTCCCTTGTGTAGAAAAAAGAGGATCTTGGTGCCTTCACTATTCCATGTACTATCGGGTTGTTGCATTTTGCTAAGGCACTATGTGATCTTGGTGCTAGCATTAATCTGATGCCATTGTCTATTTACAAGAAGCTGGGTCTGGGAGATCCAAAACCGACTGCGATGCGGTTGCTCATGGCAGGTAGAACTGTGAAGAGGCCCATTGGTATGCTCCATGATGTACTAGTGAAAGTGGAGTCGTTCATCTTTCCGGCAGATTTTGTGATTCTTGACTGTGAGGTTGATTTTGAGGTTCCCATCATTCTTGGGAGACCATTCCTTGCCAATAGGCACACCTTAGTTGATATGGAAAAGGGCCAGATGAAGTTCAGATTCAATAATGAAGAGGCAACGTTCAATATCTGTAGGTCGATGAAGAAGAGTAGTGAGCTCCAATCAGTATCTGCGATAACATATAGAGTTTAGAGTGGGTCTGAGGTGTAGATTGAAGAGAGACTGGGTGTTAAGGCAGTAGCAGCGGTCATGATGAACTTTGAGAGTGATGGTATTGAAGAGTATGATGAGTTGGTCGATGCACTTGATAGGTGCGAATATCATTCGAAACCAAAGAAGCTGGAGTTAGACATGAAAAATCGTGAGTCCCCCACGCATAAGACCGTCTGTTGAGGAGGCGCCAAAACTGGAGCTTAAGGCTCTACCATCATACTTGAGGTACGTATTCTTGGAAAAAGATGATACTTTGCCGGTCATCATTGCGGCTGATTTGAATGGGCGACAAGTAGAGTGTTTGGTTTCTGTGTTAAAGAGGTTCAAGCGAGCTATTGGTGGAATATTGCGGACATTATTGGGATTCCTCCTGGTATCTATTCTAATAAAATCCAACTCATGCCAGATCACAAGCCTAGTATTGAGCACCAGAGAAGATTAAATTTGCCTATGCAAGAGGTAGTTAAAAAAGAGATCATAAAGTGGTTGGATGCTGGAGTTATTTATCCCATTGCAGATAGTAGTTGGGTGTGTCCTGTTCAATGTGTGCCCAAGAAAGGTAGGATTCCTGTGGTTTCTAATGAGAGAAACGAGCTTGTTCAGATGAGGCCCGTGACTGGATGGAGAGTCTGCATGGACTACCGAAAGCTAACTTGGACAGAAAAGGACCATTTCCCTATGCCATTCATGGATCAGATGTTGGATAGACTTGCAGCTGACTCTTTTGATCGATGTTTGGATCATTTGGCTGAGGTCCTTAAAAGGTGTGAAGACTGCAATCTGGTGCTAAATTGGGAGAAGTGCTACTTTATTGTGAAAGAAGGGATAGTTCTAGGTCATCGGATTTCTGAGAAGGGCATTGAGGTTGATAGAGCAAAAGTAGAGGTAATAGAAAAGCTTCCACCACATATCTCTGTAAAAGGTGTTAGAAGTTTTCTTGGGCATGCAGGTTTCTATAAGAGGTTCATCAAGGACTTCTCTAAAATTGCACATCCATTGTGCAAACTGCTCGAAAAGGAGTATAAGTTTGATTTTGATGATGCTTGTCTGAGAGAATTTGGAGAGTTGAAGGAGAAGTTGGTTACTGCACCTATCATTATTTCACCAGATTGGGGACAACCGTTTGAGGTAATGTGCGATGCGAGTGGAGTGGCGCTTGTTGTAGTATTAGGATAGAGGAGAAAGAAAATTCTTCACCCTATTTACTATGCTAGTAAAGCTCTAAATGTGGCCCAGAAGAATTATACTATGACTGAACAAGAACTTCTTGCGGTGGTTTTCGTATTCGAGATATTTTGATCTTACTTGCTTGGTACTAAGGTCATAGTGCATACTGACCATTCTGCATTGAGCTATTTGATGGCAAAGAAGGATGCAAAATCGAGGTTGATTAGATGGGTATTGTTGCTGCAAGAGTTTGATTTTTTGGTAAAAGATAGAAAGGGGACCGAAAATCAAGTTACCGATCACTTGTCCAGATTAGAGGAAGAGGCTATGCTAAAGCTTGGTGATAGGGATGAAATTAATGATGCTTTTCCAGATGAACATGTATTGGCTGCTTCTCATGATCGGATTCCTTGGTTCGCAGACTTTGCTAATTATTTGGCAAGCGATTTAGTGCCCCCGGATTTGTCTTTTCACCAAAGGAAAAAAATTATGCATGATCTGAAGAAATTCTTTTGGGATGAGCCTTACTTGTATCGTAGTTGTGCTGATGGGATTATTCGTCGCTGTGTGCCTGAGGTTGAGATGTTTAGTGTACTTGAGGCATGTCTTTCATTGCCTGTTGGTGGGCATCATAGAGCAATTCGGGCTGCGTATAAGATTTTGCAGTGTGGGTACTACTGGCCTACCATCCACCAAGATGCTCATGATTTCGCCAAGTCTTGTGATCGTTGCCAAGGAGAAAGAGGGATTTCAAAGAAGCAAGAGCTCCCTATGAATCCTATATTGGTGATAAAGTTGTTTGATGTATGGGGCATTGATTTTATGGGTCCATTTGTGAGTTCACATGGGATGAAGTATATTCTTGTTGCGGTTGATTATCTATCGAAGTGGGTGGAAGCAGTTGTGCTCCCCAACAATGAAGGTAAAAGTGTCACTATATTTTTAAAAGGAATATCTTCTCCAGATTTGGTACACCGAGGGCGATTATCAGTGATGGAGGTTCCCACTTTTGTAATAAGTTGTTCAAGGCGCTACTTGAGAAATATGGTGTCCGCCACAATGTAGCAACTCCTTACCATCCGCAGACTAGTGGGCAAGTTGAAGTGTCCAATAGAGAGATCAAACAGATTTTAGCGAAGACTGTGAATGCTAATAGAATGGATTGGTCAAGGAAACTTGATGATGCTCTATGGGCCTATCGCACTGCATACAAAACTCCCATAAGTGTGTCTCCTTACCAACTTGTATATGGGAAGTCATGCCATTTACCGGTAGAGCTAGAGCGTAAGGCTTTGTGGGCGATGAATAAGCTAAATTTGGATTGGAGTGCCGCATCTAATCAAAGAATGAATGACTTGAATATGCTTGATGAGTTTCGCCTAAAAGCTTGTGAAAGTTCACCCTTGTACGAAGAGAAGATGAAGAGGTATCATGATCAAATAATTGAAAAGAGAGAATTTGTTGTGGGTGATCTTGTGCTTCTATTCAACTCTAGGTTGTGCTTTTTTTCGGGCAAACTCAAGTCCAAATGGACCGGGCCATTTTTGCTCACAAAAGTGCTCCCCCATAGAGCGGTTGAGCTTGAGAACAGTGAAGGAACAAGGTTTATGGTTAACGGGCAAAGGATCGAGATCTTTCTGGGAAACGTAGAAAGTGTGCAAGAAGTTGTTGAGGCCTACTATCTTTATAAAGTCTGAGTAATCAAGAGGCCTGCATCGTGCCGCGACGTTAAATCAAGAGCTCCTTGGGAGGCAATCCAAGATTTAAAATCTAGCCAACAATAGGTTCTTGTTTTCTGTTTAGTAGTTTTCTTTGTTTAGTTGCTTCTCTGTACTCATTTAGATAGTTATTCTATTTTTGTTTTAGTGTCGGCTAGACATAGCATAGGGTCCGTGTCTAAAAAGTGTCCAGAAAATATAAAAAGATTGGCCTAATGGTTGCTACATGTGCAGGTGCGCAAGGCAAAATTTGTAGAAAATGGTTTGGTGTAGAGGTCTACGGACCCCATTGACAGTCCGTAGTTCATTCTACGGACCGTAAATGGCATCCGTAGATCCCAAGTAAGTGATATTTTAGTGTGAAAGTGATCTACAGTCCCCATCTACGGACCGTAAGCGTGGTCTCGTAGGTCCAACCCTAGCTTGATCGGACCCACCCGCTTGTTGATGGTTCGTCGTCGCTATGCGCCACATGTTTACTTCACCCAAATCCATTACTTTTTACTGCTTTTTGTGTGCATTGGGGACAATTGCACCTATTTTTCATTGGGGGTGGGGTAAATGGATTGTGAGTGATATGGTGAAGTCTTAGTAACCCAACTCATAATCCTTTCTTGGAGTTTTCTTGCCTGTGTTCTTTCCCCCCAAGAGACTGCTTAACTTCTGTTGAACCGGCATGTGTTAGGATCGTATGTGTAGAAGCATGAGAACGAATGAAGCATGATGGCAAAAGCTTATTGAAAAAATGATACCCGTCCAATAATTTTCTGATATGTGCTAAAATCTGTAGGCTAGAATGAGTTGAATGTGTTGGTTCTGAGTATGACATGATAATGAATCAACTTGATGGCATGACTTAAGCTAAAGCTTGAACTGGGTAATCTGATAATTTGGTAATGAAACTATGTGCCAAGAGTGTGTGAGAATAGTTGATTGTTCAAACAATTTTTGTGCCAATCTAGAACTTGCCCGGTTAGTCTTGCTAAGACAATCTACTCTAAAGGCTAGGAAGTGATCATAGGCCCTTAATTTGATAAGTCCGCAAATTGCCTAAAAGAAGAATCCAACCAAATGAACTAAATTCTCCCTTTGATCCAAATGCTTTGAGCCTAAATTAGTCCATTTCTTTCTAAACCCCTAACTCACCTTCCCATAATCTACTATGTTTGCTCCGGTCCCTCATTGGACATGTACACCTCGACTTAGGCCAAAAGCTTAAATTAAGGGTGGCTAGTGTAGAAAGTAACCTCAATCTTGACCCTGATCCGACATCGGGTATTGTGCACCTCAACCAATGGAAAATCCATAAGTTGAGGGTGGCTATGAAAAAGGAAACCGAAAGAAAAATGGGTATGAAAAGAGATTGATGTTGAAAAAGAGAAAAAGAAAAGAGAGGAAAGGATGTGACTTGTTGAAAGCTAAAGAAAAGAATAAAACGCAAGAAAAAGATGAAAGTGAAAAATAAAGATCTACAAAGTCTAAAGTCACATCCATGGTTGAAGAGAATCAAGGGAAAGAAGGTAAATCGGTAGGATGTCAAAAATAGGGAAAAAAGAGGTAGAAAGCCTAATGTAATGTCAAGGAGGGTAGAAAGTCACTAAAAAGTACCCAAATGTACCACAGGTGACCCTGAGCGTATGTTACAAGCCAAGAAAGTCCTATAGTGATCCTAGAACCTAGTTTGGAGAGTCTAAACAGTGAAAATAAGGGCAATCCTATGGTATTGAGCACTAACTGTACTTGAATTACTTCTGAGTGTGAGTGTGGAATGAATCCTTGTACTCAAAATCAAATTCATTGTGTGAAAAAGGGATTTCGTTTGAAGTAAGGGCACTAGTTACATTGTCGGAAAGTTGGTACCTTGGTGATAGTAAAACAGTGTACGTTGTGTGTTGGTTGGTCGGTCTTTGTCATGTTTGGATCCGCACAAGTTAGCTTGTTGAGTCTGAGAGAAAAGATTTTCACTCGAGAAGAGAGTCGAGGTAGAGAGCTATGTGATTGCTTGTGCTTGAAATGCTTGCTTCCATACAAGTGTCGTTTAGACTCTTAGTGCGTCGCTTGAGGACAAACAACGAATTTAAGTTGAGGGTGTTGATATACTGTTAGTTTACGATATTTTAATACATTTCACTTAAGAGTTGTGTGTGTCTAGGGCCTTTATGTATTGGTTTTTATGTGTTTTTATCATGTTTTGCAGGAAATATGTTTAGGCACGGAAGTAAAGATACAATTGAAAGAAATGCAGAAAAGGGCATCTACGGAGGTGATCTACGGACCGTAGGTCCTTTGGCGCTTCGTAGTTGGTGATCGTAGATCAGCAGGGTAAGGCATGGAAGGGGAATCAGGGAATCTGACCAAGTGTGGAACCACAGTGACCATTGACAGTCCGTAGATTAATCTACGAACCGTACTGCTGAACCGTAGAATGTGGCTGCGAGGGTTCCAGTACCTGATTTTTGGAGAATTTTAAGTATGGAGCTATGGAGAGGGATCGATAGACCATAGATTGATCTACGGTCCATACTGGTGTTCTATTGTTTGCTTCAAAGAAGCTGATTTTTGGAAGTTGATATATTTTCAAAGTCCTGCCTGACGGAAGGGACTCACGGACCGTAGATCCATTGATGGTCCATGAGTCAGTCTTGTGGAATGAAGACGCGTGCTTGAACAAGCTTTCCTTATTTTCTTTCCCTTTTAATTTGGGACTTGTTTTCTATAAATAGGTTATGTAAACCTCGGTTTTGGGGGTTAGACTTTATTACTTTTATTCTAGTTCTTGACTTGGGAGATGAATCTGCAACTTTAGCAATTCTTAATTTCCTAAGTTGGTTTTGAAGATTTTTACTTTGAAATTCAAGTTGAGATTCTGGGTTTCTTCTACTTATTACATAAGTTCATGATTTCTTCATCTAAAAATATGAATTGTGTTCTTGCTACTTTGGGTAACTAAATCCACAACTAGGGTTGTGGGAACCATGAGCGATTAACAACCTATGAATAGTAACAAAGTAATTCTTGAATAGTGTTATTGCATACATTGATAATTCTTTCGTTTAGAAGTTTTTTGGCCGTTGAAAATGTTAGAACTCGCCTTGTTGCTACTTGCTGGACCAAGGAGGTAGTTAATAAGAAAAAAATTATCAACATAGATTTAGTGTGATACTATCTAATAGAATTAATGTCGATTGGTGCAAGGGTGAAAACTAAGCCATACATCGATGTGACGTCTAATATGAGGTAATGGTAAGGGTTAATAAATTATACACACGTAGCCGGACCAAGGTGCGGGGTGAAATTCTCTAGATGCCGGACCAAGGATTTAGAGATACATAACTTATCGCTTTGCATGTAATACACTAGAAAAGGATTGCTATTACTAGGATTACCGCGTTATGAGCTTATGGGGAACACGTACACCCTAGTTACTTTCTCATCTTGATAACAACTAAAGTTTGAATCTAGCTCATTGATTACTTACATAATTTCTTGAATTTGTTTCACAAAGCCCCTCTTTTTAATTACTTGTTTTCGGAAATACATTGGCTAAACGAATATAATCATCATTTAAGTTTATGTCTAAACCATATTCCTCGTGGGATTGACCCCAACCTACAAGTTGGGTTCTTTACTTGATAACGATCGCTTATGCTTCTTTAGGGAGGTGTAATTTGAGCGTATCAATATACGCTTGAGCTAGCTGTTGGACAAAGGGACATACTTGGTAGAGTGACGGTTGAGCTTGATGGATCTTTGTAAGTTTGATTTGTTATATATTAATTTATGTACTTTATTTATTTCTTCTGCATTAATTATTCATGAATTGACATGTTTATTATGTATTTTGCAGGTGATATCCTTTGAAAGATGCTATTAGGTCTCTCCATGAGAGTTTTAGGAGGCTTTCCACAATACCATAGCAATCTTGGCATGAGATTCCAAAGAGGATACACCATACAATGTTTAGTGAATTTAAGATAGATATATACAATTAGTTATATATTTTTTGCTAAGTTTAATATTTTTGTGTACTTTAATTTATTAATTATCTAATGCTACTAATTTGTTTTCTAGATTATGTGTACTTGAAAAATGAAGTACAATATGATAATTATGACCAATTTTGAGAGGAAGGCCAACATGAGACTTTCTAGCTAGCTAAAGAAAGTCTGAGATACAAAAACATCTGAAACTTTGCTTTTGCCAACTATCATTGAGGAGCTGTGTCAGTATTGGGACATGGAGTAATTCAATGCTTTGTATGAACAATCCAAAATATCTAGAAACAATCTTGGTAGTGGCGCATTTTACATCAGAGGTGCAATGAGAGTTGGAACAATTTCTAATTGAGATGGTAAGTTTTATAAATTTCAACTTCTAATTCATTCTTTTAAATAAAGTTGATAAAGTATCATTTGATTCATTGTAATGACCCAGTAGATCATTTCTGTGTTATTTCCTTTTTTCGTCGTTCAGGGCATTCCTATAGTGACCCCAACTTATTTATGACTTGTTGGAACTGATAGTTTGGTGAGCTAATCATTCGTTTGGATTCTTTGCAAGTTTTTGTATTTTAAAGCTTTTGAAACTTAAACAATTGACTTCGGTTAAAAATTTAGGAAGGCAACCTCAGAATATAATTCAGTCGGTTTTGTCAGCTTCAAAATCTTGAGTTTGGTCTACAAGGACCCTTAATGTGGATCCTAAGGCTTTTCAGCTCATCTCGAGCCCTCTTTTAGAATTTGCCTTAAGATATAATTTGGGCGTGGTACCTAGTTTTCATCGATACAACCTCAATTGGAGGTTTTGACGCCTCCGTTGAGTTTAGAATACCGAATTTGGTGGGGTAGAGTATCTCATTTGCATGCATAGGTTCTGAACGGATCCGAGCATCCTATTGAGGATTTTGATAGCTGGTTCTTTTTTTGATGCACTAGCTACTGGTGGAGGTAACTTCCTTCATTGCGATCATGAGGAAGCCTTAGCGTTTGCGAAGGGTCATAGCACCTAGTCATCATGGTCGCATGGCCTCCTGGCAAATATTGCGATGATTTTTCCTATGGTGTTGACCACCTTTAGTCATTGCTGTCGTGAGGGTAGACCTCCAAAATCTCAAAGGTCATTTAAGTTGTGAACCGTGATCGTAACCCTCTCCCTTGCGATCACGATGTGTTGTGTGACTGGTCTTTTTAAATAAAGACCAGTCGCTTAATCAACAAAGGGCTGATATTCAAACTTAATTTTTTTGAGCTTTAGGGGTCCAAATTAAGTGATTCCAATTGTATTGCATCTGGTAAGTTTGAGGCATCATGTTGGAGTGTTCAGGAAACTTTGGAGAGTGCGTATTTGAGGTCATTCTTGTCCCGAAAGGGGATGCCTTGGTCTCTTATGGTGATTGATTTGTGTTGTTGTTGCATGTTGTTGGTTTGCTGCATTGTGAGACCCATTTTGTGTTCCATTTTAGGATACAAGTTTTGAAAGCTCAATTGGATTTTAATGGAGCAAATTTCAGGATTCTTGATGCAGGTCCCACATTCCCTTTTGGACTCGATTTTGTGTCTTTCTCCAATTGTTGTTCTTTTATTGCCAAAACATTCTTATTGGCGTTGTAATATTATATTTGGCTGCGTGGAAGCGTTGGAGGCCGTCTGAAAGGGTAAAGCTCCAGATTTATGATTTAGGAGCGTGTGTAGTCTTCTTTAAGGTAGGTTATGGCTTCTTGTTCTTTAGATTAAGCTTGATAATGTATACACATGTTGATTAGTTGGAACTTGGGTTGGGTGTCACGCCCTGAGACTACACCCGGGATGTGGCTGGAACTCGAGAACCATTGTTGTCCCCAAACAAACCATTGGCCTGACTCAATACTCAGCGGAAGACTTACTCAACAATAGATGAACTCAAAAGTAAAGTTTTAACTCAAAAGTCTCAAAACATATCTCAGAATATTTAAAAACATTCAATTGGCCAGAAGAGGCAACTCAAGTCTTAACATTTAACAACAAAAATGAAAAAGGACTCCTCAAAACACTACTGTCTATTAATGAAGCCTCTAAATGACAAAGATGGAAGTTGGGACAGGACCCACGACATCCTAACAAACTGAAATACATAAATGGAATCCTCCAGAAGCAAGGAGGCTCACCAAAGCTAACTCGAACTGCAAGTGGTATCAACAAAGCGCCTATTGACCCTGGTTACCTGTATCTGCATCATGAAATGATGCAGTCAAAATAACGTCATTACATTGAGTGTACGAGCATGCAAGGGGAATACTAAAGATAACATATAAGCTTGAACTTGGAAGGAGTGAAACATACTTACCTCGTCTTAACTCAACTCAACCTAACTCAACTCAAGGATACTCAAGAATACTCAAACTCAGAAATACTCAACTCAGGAATATGCAACTCATTTTAATATAAAAGCAACAATAGAGATGCATTATAATGAAAGCTTTTAAAATAGTAGATAATAACTCAATAATAACTCAGTTTGTATGTAAAGATACAAAATAACTTAAATTGGGAGATTCTCTAACCGACAGCCATCACTATGAGTTGTGTAATGATACAGTGTCTTGCCCAAGCTGCCAGAACTTTTCTATACCTTGCCGGAGTATAAGACATCCTCAACTAAGTGGATCCACTAATCTTTGCCTAAAAAGCAATAAAGAATCATCTAAAAGTATGACCTTTTACCCATGTTGGCATACATGGTTTACGGGGGCTATGAGTTGTCTGAACTCTCCCCCATATCGGTGTTCAATACTACTCCCAAAATATAACTCATGCTCATATGTTTAGAAAAATTTCCTCATCCTCAAAACCTTGAGATTATTACTCAAAAGGTTCTCTTAAAAGAGATAGTGTTAAAAACTTCTCATGAACTAATTTGGAAATTGAAGTTTCCTCTCATCTTAAATGTAAAAACATTTACGCTTGGGAATACTTAGTTCCTATATAAACATTTTTAAAAATGAAACTCAACTCTCCTCATCCTCATACTCATGTATTGAAGTCTTAAAACAAGTTTTAAATGTTTGCAAAAGACTTCTCAAATGACTCAGAAGAACTCCCTTGAACTTTACTCTTGACTCTATGTTGAATTTGAAAAATGTGAATTCAAGAATTTCGGATTGGATACACGGATTTCTCAATGACTAATGGAGTTTAGATCGTTACTGATAAGAAGGAGCGAAGACACAAATTTGGACAGCATAGGCGCGACGCAGAAATGGATCAAAATATTTGGTTGCAAGATAATTTTTGAGATAGAGGACTCTGTATCCTCTCTGCATCGTGCTTGACAGGGTACTGAAAATCTGAGGTGCCTCCGTGACGTGGACCTGGGCGCATTTCTTGCATGATATTTTTTCTCCTCTCCCAAACTCGATTCAACTCATACCCACTGCAAATCTAAGATCAAAATTCACGAATTCTTATAACCCAAAACAATTTCAGCAAAATCCACAGAAGGAACTATCAATTAACTCAACTAATTCGCAAACCCTCATCTCAAGAACTCAACCAAACATCATAATTCAAGAACGAACAAAAACACCTCAAGAATTATCATCAAGAACTTAAATCATTCAACCTCAGGAATGAAATTACGGATGGAATTCACATGATTGGTGTGTGGGTGAACGAATTCAACACTATGAAAACTTACATATCTCTTAGGGATCAAATCCTTGGTGAAATTCCTCGACAAATCTCAAGAATCCTAATGAACGCCTTGTACTCCTCCTCTTTTCCTCTTCTTAAACTCTTCTCAAAACCCTTAGCGTATTTTGGAATTGTGAAAACTGACCCAAATCAGTTTAGGTAAGTAAAAAACCAAAATACCAAAAACGTTTAAAACTAAGGGGGTAAGTAAAAGACCAAAATACCCCTCATTAATTCGGGTAAATTTCCTTAATTGGACAAGGTGAAATCAAATAGGGATATCTCCCTCATCTGAACTCAGATTTTAGCAAACTTAGCGGCGTTCGAAAGAGGAATCGTAGATCTTTCATACGATATCTTATGGGCCACCTAACTCATCCTGTAGTGAAAGTTATGGCCGTTTGAAGTTGACCCAAAACTCAAAATCTAAGAATAACTTGTTCAAATCTCATTTTAGCTATTTCCAATTTAGCGCTTTCTAAATTTAGCTATTTCTAAGGCGGGATTTTACAATATCTCCCCCTTGGAAACATTCATCCTCGAATGAGATCACTCTAAGTAGAACTAAGAGTGGCAACATCTAACACCTAGCTCAAACACCCACACATGCAATTCAACACAACATAGCATATCAATTTAAAGAGTGTTTTACAAAAAGGTATTACCTTGGTGTGGAATTTCTCCGGTAGGAAAGAGATGTGGGTATCTCTTCTTCATATCTTCCTCAGCCTTCCAAGTAGCCTCCTCAAAAATATGGTTCCTCCATAATACCTTGACTGACGCAACCTCCTTGGTTCTCAACTTGCAAACCTGACGATCAAGTATCTTAACGGGAATCTCCTCATAAGATAGGTTGTCCTTAATACCAATATTTTCAGTAGGTATTATAAGTGAAGGATCGCCCATACACTTGTTCAACATAGAAATGTGAAACACCGAATGGATTGCTGCTAACTTTGACGGTAGATCCAACTCATAGGCTACATTGTCGATCCTCATTCTGGGGACTAAGCTTCCCCTTCTTACCAAACCTCATAACACCCTTCATGGGTGAAACCTTCAAATAAGCCCAATCATCCATCTCAAACTCTAAGTCTCTTCTCCTAACATCAGTATCGGATTTCTGACGAATCTGTGGTGCTTTCAACCTCTCCTGAATGATTTTCACATTCTCCATAGCTTGATGAACTAAGTCTAGTCCTATCAACCCAAATTCACCAACCTCAAACCATCCAATAGTAAATCTACATCTTCTCTTATAAAGAGCTTTATAAGGAGCCATCTGGATGTTAGAGTGATAACTGTTGTTATAAGCAAACTTAATGTGAGGTAAGTGATCATCCCAATTACCCTTGAAATCGATTACACACACCCTCAACATATCCTCTAAAGTCTAAATCGTATTCTCTGCTTGACCATTGGTCTGAGGATGGAAAGCATTACTCAAATTCACTTTCAAACCCAAACATATCTGGAAAGACTTCCAAAATTGTGCAGTGAATTGCATACCTCTATCAGAAATGATGGACACCGGAACTCCATGAAGTCTAACCACCTCTTAAATATATAGCCTGGCATATTCCTCTGCTGAATAGGTAATCTTTACCGGCAAAAAGTGGGCTGATTTAGTCATCCAATCTATAATAACCCAAATAGAATCATGCTGCTTACGAGATCGCGACAACCCTGTGATAAAATCCATATTGTTCATCTCCCACTTCCATTCCAAAATCTCTATATTCTGAGCCATACCATCCGGGCCTTTGGTGCTCTACCTTGACTTGTTGACAATTCGGGAACTTAACAACGAACTCTGCAACAGACTTCTTCATACTACTCCACCAATAGACTTCTCTCAAGTCATGATACATATTTATGGAACCAGGATGGATCAAATATCTGGAGCTATGAGCTTCCTCCATTATTATCTCGTGGAGTTTATCCACACTTAGTACACACAACCTACCTTGATACCTCAATACACCATCTCCCTATTGCTTAAAAGTCATCACTTTCTGCTTATGAGCAGTTTCCTTCAACTCAAGAAAAATAGGGTCTTCGTCTTGTTTCTCTTTCACTTCCGACACTAATGATGATTCAGCCCCATTCATCACCACTATTCCACCTTCATTGGAATCCAACAAACGGACTCCCAATCGTGCAAGTTTATGCACATCTTTGGCTAACTCTTTCTTGCCTTCCTCAACATGGGCAGTACTATCCATAAACAAACTTCTCAAAGCATCAGCAACAACATTAGCCTTACCTGGGTGATATAGAATACTCATGTCATAATCCTTGAGTAATTCTAACCACCTCATCTATCTAAGGTTAAGCTCTTTCTGACTGAATAAATATCGAAGACTCTTGTGATTGGTGAACACATCTACATGAACACCATAAATATAGTGATGTCATATCTTCAAAGCGAACACTACATCAACCAACTCTAGATCATGGGTTGGGTAATTTTTCTCGTGAATCTTAAGTTGTCTGGAGGTATAAGCTATAACTTTGCTATTCTGCATCAATACACAACCTAGTCCAACTCTGGATGCATCAAAATACACAACAAAGCCTTGTGTACCCTCCGGTAAGGTCAACACTGGGACAGTAATCAACCTAGTTTTAAATTCCTGGTACTCTTCTCACAAGGTTCAGACCATTGAAACTTTGTTGTTTTCTGAGTCAACTTGGTCAAAGGGGATGAAATAGACGAAAATCCCTCAACAAGCCTCATATAATAACCAGCCAATCATAAGAAACTCCTAATATCAGTTGGAGATATGAGTCTGGGCCAGTTCTGCACTACCTCAATTTTCTGTGTGTCAACTCGATTCCTATCACCAGAAACAATGTGTCATAAGAGTGCCACGGACTCAAGCCAAAACTCACACTTAGAGAATTTAGCATACAACTCTCTTTCCTTGAGAATTTGGAGAACTACTCTGAGATGACTAGCATGATCCTCCTCATTCCTCGAATAGATTATGATATCATCAATAAATACAATAACAAACATATCAAGATAAGGCTTAAACACTTTGTTCATAAGATCCATGAACGCTGCAGGAGCATTAGTCAAACAAAATGACATGACTAGAAAATCATAATGACCATAACGGGTCCTGAATGATATCTTAGGAGTGTCACTTTCTCTTCGTCTCAACCGATGATATCCTGATCTGAGGTCTATCTTAGAAAAAAAGTGGAACCCTGAAGTTGATCGAAAATATCATCAATTCTTGGAAGAGGATACTTTTTCTTGATAGTAACCTTGTTCAATTGGCAGTAATCAATACACATCCTAAGTGAACCATCTTTCTTCCTCACAATTAAGACCGGTGCGCCCCCAAGGTGAGACACTGGGTCGAATGAAACCTTTATTAATGAGATATTTCAACTACTCTTTTAACTCTTTAAACTTAGATGGAGCCATTGTATATGGAAGAATAGAAATAGGTCGAGTATTAGGAAGAATATCTATACATAAGTCTATTTCTCTCTCAGAAGGGACTCTGGGAAGATCATCTGGAAAGACCTCTGGAAACTCACTCACAACTGAAATAGACTGAATAGGTGGTGTCTCAACACTATAGTCATTAACTCAGACTAAGTGATAGATGCACCCCTTGGAAACTAACTTTCTCGCCTTAAGATATGAAATAAAACAACCCTTAGACAATGCTGAACTACTCCTCCACTCTATAACTGACTCATAAAGAAACTGGAACTTAATTACTCGAGTTCTACAATCAACTGAGGCATAACAAACATGAAGCCAGTCCATACCTAGAATGACATCAAAGTCCACCATATCTAGCTTAACTAAGTCAGCCATGGTGTCCTTGTGATTGATAGAGATGACATAATTATGATAAATTCTCTCAACTAGAATAGGCTCACCGACAGGTGTGGAAACACTGAAGGGCTCAAGAAGTTGTTTGAGAATAATATAGAAACTCATAGCAACATAAGGAGTCACAAAAGACAGACTCGCTCCTAGATCAAATAATGCATAAAAATCAAAAGTAAAGACTTTGATCATACCAGTGACAACATCAGGTGAACTCTCTTGCTCTTGGAGACTGGTGATAGCATACATACGGTTTACTCCTCCGTCTGTCCCTGAAGTAGCCCTTCTAGGTGCAGCTTTGTCTGATGGAGCCGCTAAAGAGGATTGGACTCTATTGCCCCATTACCACCACCCTGTCTGTTCTTAGGGAACTCTCTCATAAAGTGATCTCTTTGGCCGCACTTTAAGTAACTAGTGAAGCAATCACGACACAGTCCTAGGTGGTTCTTACCAGACTTAGCACATGTAGGATTCCATTACCTTTTTGTGCCACACTATCTTGATATTATGCACGTCTAGCTCTGAAATTATGAGATTTTTTGTTCTTGAACTCACCTTTGTTCCTTGGTGCAGGTACACTAGCAGATGATGTAGTAGGTCCATTTGGCTTTTGTTGAAAAGATGATCGGTTCGCACTACCCTTCTGCTGCCCTGAATCATTACCTGTAGTCTTAACTTTCTTATTCCGGAACTCTTCTCTATCTCTCAACTTGTCCTCCTCAAAGTGCTGCACATGGATCATAAGTCTTGTTATGTCCATGTGTCCTATCAGCATAGCTTCCTTGCCCTTCTTACTTGACAAAAGAGACAACTCAGATGCAAATAGACTCATCCTACTCCTCATGTGAGCAACAATCTCCGGAGCATAGTGGGACAGTTGAGTGAACTTAAGTCTATACTCATGCACATTCATGGATTCCTGCTTAAGAGTGAGGAATTTCCTTACCTTTGGCTCTCTCAGTTCACGCGGAAAAAGAAATTCCCCATGAAGGGCTCTTCGAACACATCCCAACTCATAATTGGTGCACCCTCAGCTCTACTCTTCTTCCATTAGTCGTACGAGACTCTAGCAACACACTTCAGTTGGTATGCAACTAGTTCGACACGCTTAACATCTGCAACATGCAACACTCAAACACTTTCTGCAATTCTTCCACGAAGTTTCCTCGATCCTCAGTTACACTTGAATTGGTGAAGTTTAGAGGATTTATCCTTAAGAACTCACGAATCCTTGATGTATCAGTCACATCCTGTCGAACCCCTCTTTCTTGCCCAACTTTGTTGGTCACCACTTGACTCAACATCCGGATAGCATCCCGAAACACAACATTAGTGACCTCTCCTTGGGGTTGCACTTCTGGTGCATTAGGAACCTCTTGATCCTGAGGATCAACCTTCTCCTAGCGGGACGACCTCGAACAACTCTTTGTGGAGGAATTAGTTGAAAAATACGCTCAAGCACGAATTAGAAAAAAATGTACAGAGTTAAACTCTATCGTATGAAAAGAGTATTAAAGAAATGAGATAGTTCCTAAATATTGTATCCTCCTAATAATAGATGTGGCACGCTTCACACCCAAAACTAAGACTCTAAAGACACAATTTCTTAGAGACCCTATGAGTCTTGAACTCTGGGATCTGATACCAAGTTTGTCACACCCCGAGCCTATACCCTGGATGCGACTGGTACTCGAGAACCATTGCTGGCCCCAAGCTAACCCTTGGCTTGGCTTAATACTCAGCGGAAGACTTACTCAACAAGATATGAACTCAAAAGTAAAGTTTTAACTCAAAAGTCTCAAAACATATCTCAGAATATTTAAAAACATTCAACTGGCCAAAAGAGGAAACTCAAGTCTTAACAATTAACAACGGAAATGAAAAAGACTCCTCAAATCACTACTGTCTATCTATGAAGCCTCTAATGACAAAGATGGAAGTCGGGACAAGACCACGGCATCCTAACAAACTGAAAGACATAAATGGAATCATTCGAAAGCAAGGAAACTCAACAAAGCTAACTCAAACTACAAGTGGCATCAACAAAGCGCATATTGATGAACCTGATTACCTGTATCTGCATCATGAAATGATGCTGGCCAAGTGATGTTAGTACAATGAATGTATGAGCACGCAAAGGGAATACTGAGCATAACATATAAGCTTGAACTTGGAAGGAATGAAACATACTTCCCTCATCTATACTAAAATCAACTAAACTCAACTAAAGGATACTCAAACTCAAAAATACTCAACTCATTTCAATATAAAAGGAAGAATAAAGATGCATTATAAAGAAATCTTTTAAAACAATAGATAACAACTCAATGTATTTAAAAATATAAGAATAACTCAATTTGTATGTAAAGATACAAAATAACTCAAATTTGGGAGATTCTCTAACCGACAACCATCACTATGAGCTATGTGATGATACAACGTCACGCCCACGCTGCCAGAACTATCCTACACCTTGCCGGAGTATAAGAAATCCTCAACTAAGTGGATCCACTAATCTTTGCTTAAAAAGCAATAAAGAATCATCTAAAAGTATGACCCTTTAACCATGTTGGCATACATGGTTTATGGGGGATGTGAGTTGTCTGAACTCTCCCCCATATCGATGCTCAATACTACTCCCAAAATATAACTCATGCTGATATGTTTAAAAGAATTTCCTCATCCTCAAAATCTTGAGATTATTACTCAAAAGGTTCTCTTAAAACAGATAGTGTTCAAAATTCCTCATAACCTCATTTGGAGATCAAAGTTTCCTCTCATCATAAATGTAAAAACATTTAATCTTGTGAATACTTAGTTCCCATATAATCATTTTTTTAAAAATGAAACTCAACTCTTCTCATCCTCATACTCAAGTACTCAAGTATTAAAACAAGTTTTAAAAGTTTGCAAAAGACTTCTCAAATGACTCAGAAGAACTCCCTTGAACTTTACTCTTGACTCTATCTTTAATTTGAAAAATGTGAATTCAAGAATTTTGGATTGAATACACGAATTTCTCAATGACTAATGGAGTTTAGATCGTTACTGATAAAAATGAGTGAAGACACAAATTTGGATAGTATAGACGCGACGCGGAGAAAGATTAAAATATTTGGTCGCGAAATAATTTTTTCAGACAGAGGATTTCGTATACTCTTCGCGACGTGGAGAAGGAGTGCTCGACTGGGTACTAAAAATCTGAGGTACCTCCACGATGTGGACCTGGACGCATAATCTTGCCTAATCTTTTTCCTCCTCTCCCAAACTCGATTCAACTCATACCTACTACAAATCTAAGATCAAAATTCATGAATTCTTTTAACCCGAAACAATTTCAGTGAAACCCATAGAAGGAACTATCAATTAACTGAACTTATTCACAAACCCTCACCTCAAGAACTCAACCAAACATCATAATTCAATAATGAACAACAACAACTGAATAATTCTCATCAAGAACTTAAATCATTCAACCTCAAGAATAAAATTACAGATGGAATTCACATGATTGGTGTGTCGGTGAATGAATCCAACACTATGAAATCTTACATACCTCTTAGTGATCAAACCTTTGGCGAAATTCCTCGACAAATCTCAAGATTCCTGACGAACGCCTTGAAATCCTCCTCTTTTCCTCCTCTTGAACTCTTCTCAAAACCCTAAGCGTATTTTAGAATAGTTAAAACTGACCCGAATTAGTTTAGACTCCAAAAATATTACCAAAAATGTTGAAAGTTGATGGGGTATGGAAAAGACTAAAATACCCCTCATTAATTTGGGTAAATTTCCTTAACTGAACATACTAAACTCAAACGGGCATATCTCGCTAATCCGAACTTGGATTTTAGCAAACTCGGTAGCATTAGAAAGAGGTCTCAAAGATCTTTCATTTGATATCTTATTGGCCACCTAAGTTATATTGTATTGAATGTTATGGCAGTTTGAAGTAAACCCAAATCTTAAAATCTAAGAATTACTTGTTCTAATCTCAATTTAACTATTTCCATTTTAGCGTTTTACAAATTTAGCTCTTTCTAAGGCAGGATGTTACATTGGGTTAGTAGTTGTTTCATGCTAGTTACTTAGAAATCATGTTTTAAGCCTTATTTTAGTTTTTCAGGACTATTAGCATGTTTTTTCCCCTTTTTGTGATCATCCTTACCATTTGGTTACTTTTGTACTTGTTTATGATTGTTGGAAGCATGTTCTTGGCCTTAACCCAGGTGGAGGTTAGTGATTGCTTTAGACTTGTGTTTTGGAGCCAATAGCCCTTGGAATTGCTCCAATGTCGCTTGAAGTGACTTATTGATAGACTCAAATTACACCTCCCTAATGAAGTATAAGCGATCGTTATCAAGTAAAGAATCCAACTTGGAGGTTGGGGTCGATCCCACGAGGAATATGGTTTAGACTTAAGTTCAGCTTAAGATTATATTCGTTTAGTCAATGTATTTCCGAAAACAATTAATTAAAAGGGGGGGATTTGTGAAATAAATTCAAAAAATTATGTAAGTAATCAATGAGCAAGATTTAAACTTTAGTTGTTATCAAGATGAGAAAGTAACTAGGGCGTACGTGATCCCCGTAAGATCATAACACAATAATCCTAGTAATAGCAACCCTTTCCTAGTGTATTACATGCAAAGTGATAAGTTAGGTATCTCTAATTCCTTGGTCCGGCAACTAGAGAATTTCACCCCGCACCTTGGTCCGGTTATGTGTGTATAATTTACTAACCCTTACCTTGACCTCATATTAGACATCACATCGATGCATGGCTTAGTTTTCACCCTCGTACCAATCAACATTAGACTATTAGATAGTATCACACTAAATCTATGTTGATAATTCTTTTCCCATTAATTACCGCCTTGGTCCGGCAAGTAGTAACGAGGAGAGTTTTAACGTTTGCAACCGCTAAAAGGACTTCCAAACGAAAGAATTATCAATGCATGAAATAACACTATTCAAGAATTGCTTAGTTACTATTCATATTTTGTTAATCGCTCATGGTTCCCACAACCCTAGTTGTGGATTTAGTTAACCATAATAGCAAGAACATGATTCATATTTTTAGAAGAAGAAATCATGAACTTACGTAATGAGAATGATAAACCCATAATTTTAACTTAAATTTCCAAACCAAAATCTTCAAAACGAACTTAGGAAATTAAGAATTTCTAAAGTTGCATGTAAATCTCCAAAGCCAAAAACTAGAACAAGAATAATAATGTCTAACCCCTAAAAAATGAGGTTTACATGCCCTATTTATAAAAAACAGGTCCTAAATAAAAAGGAAATGAAATAAGGAAATAATGTTTTAGGATGGGGTTTCGATCGACGATACTGACCTACGGAACGTGGATTGGTCTACGGTCCATAGGTCCTTCCGTGACTCAGGACTTAGTCATATTTCTAACTTCAAAATCTTCACATCTCTGAACCAAACAACGGATCACCAGTACGCATCGTCGATTGATCTACCATCCGTGGAACCTCCTCCGTAGATCCATACTTAGAATCTTCAAAATCAGGTAGTGGAACCCCTCTCTTAATCATTTAACGGATCAGCTGTACGGTCCGTAGATCAATCTACGGTCCATCGATTGCAACTGTGGTTCCACACTTGGTCAAGAATTCCCTGATCTTCCTCCATGTGTTGCTAGTCCATCTATGATCATCATCTATGGAACATGAATGAACATACGGTCCGTGAATCACATTCGTAGATGGGCTTTTCTGTACATTCCTCAGCTATGTCTCTTAACTTTCGCGTCCGAACTTATTCCCTGAAAACATGATAAAAATACATTAATACTAATACAAAATGGACCTAGACACACACAACTCTTAAGTGGAATGTATTAAAAATATTCTAAACTCACAGTATATCAACACTCTCAACTTAAATTCGTTGTTTGTCCTCGAACGATGCACTAAGACTCTAAACGACACTTGTATAGAAGCAAGCAATTCAAGCACAAGCAATCACATGGCTCTCTACCTCGACTCTCTTTTTGAGTGCAAATCTTTTCTCTTAGACTCAACAAGCTAACTTGTGCGGATCCAAACATGACAAAGATCGACCAACCAATACACAACATACACTGTTTTACTATCACCAAGATACCAACTTTCCAACAATGTAACTAGTGCCCTTACTTCAAACGAAATCCCTTTTTCACACAATGAATATGACTTTGAGTACAAGGATTCATTCAACACTCACACTCAGAAGTAACTTCAAGTACAGTTAGTGCTCAATACCATAGGTTTGCCCTTATTTTCACTCCTTAGACTCTCCAAACTAGTTTCTAGGATCACTATAGGACTTTCTTGGTTGTATCAAGACGAGAGAATTAACTAGGGTATACGTGTTCCCCACAAGCTCATAAGGCAGTATTCCTAGTATTAGCAATCCTTTCCTAGTGTACTATATGCAAAGTGATAAGTTAGGTTTATCGAAATCCTTGGTCCGGAATCTAGAGAATTTCACCCCACACCTTGGTCCGGCTACGTGTGTATAACTTACTAACCCTTACCTTTACCTCATATTAGACATCACATCAATGTATGGCTTAGTTTTCACCCTCGCACCAATCGACATTAGACTATTAGATAGTATCACACTAAATCTATGTTGGTAATTCTTTTCTTGTTGATTACCTCCTTGGTCCGGCAAATAGCAAAAAGGCGAGTTCTAATACGTGGACTCGTTAAAAAGACTTTTAAACGAAACAATTATCAATGCATGCAACAACACTATTGAAGAATTGTTTAGTTACTATTCATACTTTGTTAATTGCTCATTGTTCCCACAACCCTAGTTGTGGAGTTTAGTTACCCATAATCATATGAACACAATTCATTGTTTTAGATGAAAGAATTATGAACTTATGTAAGGAGAATAATAAACCCAAAATTCAACTTGACTTGCAACATCAAAATTTTCAAAATGAACTTAAGAAATCAATAATTGCTAGGTTTGCAAGAATAATATCCCCAATCACAAAATAGAACTAAAGTAATAATGTCTAACCCCCAAAAACGAGGTTTACATGCCCTATTTATAGAAAACAAGTCCTAAACTAAAAGGGAAACAAAATAAGGAAAGTTTGTTCAGGCACGCGTCTTCATTCCACGAGACTGACTAACGGATCGTTAATGGATCTACGGTTCGTGAGTCCCTTCCGTCAGCCAGGACTTAGATAATTTTTCAGCTTCCAAAAATCAGATTCTCTAAAGCAAACGACGGAACTGCAGTACGGACTGTAGATCGATCTACGGTCTATCAATCCCTCTCCGTAGCTCCACACTTAGAATCATCAAACATCAGGTACTGGAACCCTCGCAGTATCATTCTACGGATCAGTAGTACGGTCCGTAGATCAATCTACAGACCGTCAATGGCCACCATGGTTCCACACTTGGTCAGATTTCCCTGATTCACCTTCCATGCCTTGCATGCTGATCTACGGTCACCATCTACGGAGTGTCAATGGACCTACGGTCTGTAGACCACCTCCGTAGATGCCTTATTCTGCATTTCTTCCGGCTGTCTTTTTACGTTCGCGCCTAAACATCTTTCCTGCATAACATGATAAAAACACATAAAAACCAATACAAAAAGACCTTAGACACACACAACTCTTAATTGAAATGTATTAAAAATACCGTAAAGTTACGGTATATCAACACCCTCAACTTAAATTCGTTGTTTGTCTTCAAACAACGCATTAAGACTCTAAATGACACTTGTATACACGCAAGCAATTTAAGCACAAGAAATCATATGGCTCTGTATCTCAACTCTCTTTTCTGGTGCAAAATCTGTTCTTTTAGACTCGACAAGCTAATTCATGCGGATCAAAATATGACAAAGATCGACCAACCAACACACAACATACACTGTTTTCCTATCACCAAGGTACCAAATTTCCGACAATGTAATGGGTGCCCTTACTTCAAACGAACTCCCTTTTTCACACCATGGATATGAATTTGAGTACATGGATTCATTCAACACTCACACTCAGAAGTAACTTTAAGTACAGTTAGTGCTCAATACCATAGGCTTGCCTTTATTTTCACTGCTTAGACTCTCCAAACTAGATTCTAGGATCACTATAGGACTTTCTTGGCCTGTAACGTAGGATCAAGGTCAGGTGTGGTACATTTGGGTCTTCTTAGTTACTTTTTGCCCTCCTTGACATTACACTAGGCTTTCTACCTCTTTTTTCCCTATTTTTGACATCCTACCGTTTTACCTTCTTTCCTATGATTTTCTTCAACCATGGATGTGACTTTAGACTTTGTCGCTCTTTATTTTTCACTTTCATCTTTTTCTTGCGTTTTATTCTTTTCTTTAGCTTTCAACAAGTCACATCCTTTCCTCCCTTTTCTTTTTCTCTTTTTCTCTTTTTCAACATCAAAGTCTTTTCATACCCATTTTTCTTTCAATTTCTCTCTTTCACAGCCACCCTGAACTTATGGCTTTTCCATTGGTTGAGGTGCACAATACTTGATGTCAGATCAGGGCCAAGATTGAAGTTGCCTTTTACATTAGCCACCCTGAATTTAGGCTTTTGGCCTAAGTCGAGGTGCACATGTCCAAGGAGGGACTGGGGCCAACATAGTAGATTATGGGAAGATGAGTTAGATGTTTAAAAAGAAATGGTCTAATTTAGGCTCAAAGCATTTGGATCAAAGAGAACATTTAGTTCATTTGGTTGGATTCTCTTTTAGAAAATTTGTGGACTTATCTGAACAAGGGCCTATGATCACATCCTAGCCTCTAGAGTAGATTATCTTAGCAGGACTAACCGGGCAAGTTCTAGATTGGCATAAAACTGTTTGAACAATCAACTATTCTCACACACTCTTGGCATATAGTTTCATTATCAGAATATCAGATTACCCAGTTCAAGTTTTAGCTTAAGTCATGCCATCAACTTGATTCATTATCGTGTCATACTCAGAGCCAACACATTCAACTTATCTTAGCCTACAAATTCTAGCACATATCACAAAATTTGGACGGGTATTAATTTTCATAAGCCATCATGCTTCATTATTTTTCATGCTTCTACACATACTATCCTAACACATGCCGGTTCAACAGAAATGAAATAGTCTCTTGGGGAAAAAGAACACAGGAAAGAAAACCCCAAGAGAAGATTATGAGTTGGGGTACTCAGATTTCACCCTATCACTCATAATCTATTTACCCTACCCCCAACAAACAATGGTGCAATTGTCCCCAATGCATAGAAAAATAGTAAAAAGTAATGGATGTGAGTGAAGCAAACCTGAGGCGCATAGTGCCGACGAACCATCAACAAGCATGTGGGTCCGATTTCCCGGAGCCCGCTAAATCAACACTCGGGTCAGCACCATCAGTATGCTATCTGCGACTCTAACTGCACCATCAGTGGTGCTCTCATCAATCGTCACAGTAGGTAGAACCTCCGAAGCGAGGTTTACATCACCTATTAATAGAAAACAAGTCCAAAATTAAAAGGGAAACAAAATAAGGAAAGTTTGCTCAGGCACGCGTCTTCAATCCACGAGACTGACTCACGGACCGTCAATAGATCTACGATCCGTGAGTCCCTTTTGTCAGCCAGGACTTAGAAAATTTTTCAACTTCCAAAAATCAGATTCTCTGAAGCAAATAATAGAACTGCAGTACAGACCGTAGATCAATCTACGGTCCGTCAATCCCTCTTTGTAGCTCCACACTTAGAATCTTCAAACATCAGGTACTGGAACCCTCGCAGTATCATTCTACAGATCCGCAGTACGGTCCGTAGATCAATCTACGAACCGTTAATGGCCACCGTGGTTCCACACTTGGTTCGGTTTCCCTGATTTGCCTTCCATGCCTTGCCTACTAATCTACGGTCACCATATATGGAGCGTCAATGGACCTACGATCAGTAGACCACCTCCGTAGATGCCTTATTCTGCATTTCTTTCAGCTGACTTTATACGTCCGCGCCTAAATATCTTTCCTATAAAACATGATAAAAACACATAAAAACTAATACAAAAATGCCTTAGACACATACAACTCTTAAGTGAAATGTATTAAAAATACCGTAAACTCACGGTATATCAACCATTAGTGGTGCTCACATCATGAACCACAGTATTTGGAACATCCATCACGGGCATAAAACTTGATGCCCCAGCAACACTCTTACGAATCCTCTCCGGGCGCAACTGCTCATTTAATATCGAAGCCCTCTTAGCCTGCTTCTCCTGCTTGTGCTCCCTCTTCTTGAATCTTTCATCCTTAGAGACCTCAGATGTGTGTCTAGATCGGTGCCTCTTACCTCAGGCACGTGTGGGATCGGGCTGCTCCTCTGCGTCCCCACTGAATAATGCAACAAGGACCGTTTCGTTAGACAAAGCAGTTGGTGCAGCCTGTGGCTCAACTGCTGGTGTCGCAAGATTGGCATCAACGTCGACTCGGAGACTAGCTAACTCTATCCGAAAAGAGGATAGATATGTGATCGGGTCCGGTCGCTTGAGGAGTCTCAATTCAAAGGCATTGAGGCGCTTATTAACGACCTAGACCTTCTGGTCCATCATGCTCTCCATCCTTCGCTCCATTCTGGCATCAGACTCTGCTATCGACTTTTCCATCCATGGCAGGACATGGTGGAGCAGCGTGGCCATCTGAGCCTCTAATTTCTAAACCCTAGCCAATGGTAGAACAGTAGCTCCTAAGAGCGGGGTGCATCTGGACGAACTAGGACCCCGAATCACGGCCTGAGATGAGGAGGCCTGGACATCACCAATGTGGGCTGGAGGGGCAAGATCATTACCCTGCATCTGCTCCACAACATCTATTAAGTCTATTCCTATGGGCGGCACATCAACCGGCAGCTCTGTGCGTAGTGCCGCCATATTTGCCTCATCCCGAATGAGGCCTATGTCCAATGTCCCCATAGGCCGGATCAACTTGTCGCAATGCCAGATCGGCACTTCAGAGTCCCTACATAACTGGAAAAATGAGACAAGGAAAAGGGTAAGTGGTGGAGGCTTTGAAAGACCTCTCATGTATCTCCATAATGAGCATGCGAGAAAGATCGATCACGAATCCTGCAACCAATGCTGCTACCATAACCGCGCAGTTCCAAGTTAGTGCGATGTCAGCCATCGTGGGAGAAATCCAATTGCGATCCGACAACTAGAAAAATTTAGCCACAAATGTGAGAGTGGCCTTCTTAATGCTCACACCCGGAGTGGTGACCCACTCGACTCGCTCTCCGTCAGCAGCAATTTGACTAGCCAGCCAGTGTAATAAAGTTTTTCTTTTCTCAGTGCTTTGCTGGAACACTCCTCTCCGTACATTGTCCCATCTGTAGACAAATTCGGTCGTGTTGAGTTCCCAAGAGTGATCAGGGCTAGGACCATAGAGGAACCGGCGGATAGTGGTCTGAGAGATTTCTACAGAAAATCTGTGTGCTAGTGTAGTTGTGAGGGGTGCCTTGGCAGTGGTTCTGACATTCTTATGGATAGAACCCCGAAGAGTAACCCCATAGGAAGCATAGAACTCCCTCACAATCTCCTCGCTAGAAGTGCCTGGGTCTCGAGTGATCCACTCACACTTGTGATGTTGAAAGAGCCGGTGGATTTATGGTACGGTATGTAGGCTCCTAGTGAGGACTCTGCGCTCCTCTGTAATAAGTCGGGCCATCTTCTCTTTGTCATTTTTCATCTTGGCATTCCAGTAAATTTGCCATTGGCCCTCAACACACCATCTTTTTGGCTCCCCAACCACCGGATCAGGGTCGTAGATTCGTGGTACCGGGACTTCTCCCAAACTAGTTGCCTCATCAGACGAGGTAGCCCCATCCTATGCACTGGAGCCGGTGGCGGAGGCGGAAGCAGACCCTAAAGCAGACCTTGAAGCAGAAGCGGCCTCAGAATCGGAAGTAGACCTAGTCGGTGACGCAATCAGTGTGTCCTTTTCATTAGACTGGGAGGCAGTGACTACGTCGATGACCACTTTCTTGGATTGGTTTCGTATGGCCCGAGGTGCTGTTGGTGATGTGCTCACGGTGGGGGGGGGGCATATTCAGGATCCTTCTCCTGGTCGGTGTTTTAATTTATGAGCCGAAATATTGGCGCCATGGATTTGGATCGACCCTTCGTGGCTATAGACTTCCTTTTCGGGGCCATGGTACCTATGGAGAGAGAGTTAGTACCAATATAACCTAAAAACACACTTGAAATTTTTTTAGAACTAAGACCGGACAAAAACCAAAAACAAATTTTTTTTTACAGACAGTGGCTTTAGTGGCCACCTACGGTGGATATCTACGGTCCGTGGGTTGACATACGGTCCGTGGATTCCCTCTGTAGATCAGAAGTACCAAAAGGTTGGTCTCTGGATGGAACCACGGATATGCAGAACGGTCCCTAGATTGATCTACAGACCGTAGTCCACTCCCGTGGTTCCATACTTAGTAAAATTCTCATGTGCCACCAACCAAAGACCTGATCTATGGTTCATAGATTGACCTAAGGCCCGTAGACGGGGTCTCGTGGATGTGATATATGCCAGGTCTCAGACAAGCTTCGATTGGAAGCCCACATTTTTGCCATATTCAACAATATCCTAGTATAATCATGTATTTCAACATAAATTATGCTAGTTCGTCATTCTAGGGGTTCTAATTACTCAATTTTACATGTATTTTCTGCAAGATAAGGAACCCTAAGTCGAAACTTACATTTAGATTTATATTTCATTGTTTTTACATACAACAAGGAAACACAATCACAATCTATCATCCCAAGGGTGCATTCACTTCTAATTTATCATACAATTTCATATATTAAATTGCCCAAGGGCAAGAGCCAATTCCGGACTTTCTATAATCAATCAATGAATTGAAATTCAAAGTGAGGGGAAAGTCTATTACCTTACAAGCAGCGGGAGTGGGGTGATTGTGTGATGACTCGACGCTTTCGATACCACAACTTTGCCTTTACGCACCGAACCCGTACACCGGACCTCTTGGGGAGTTTTGGGGATGAGTGGAATTTGGAGAGAAAAGGAAATTTGGGATTGTAGGGAGAAGAAAGTGAAGATTAATTGGGGAGTTATGGAGTGATTATGGAGTGATTTAAGAGATTGGCAGGTTTAGAAATAGTTTGGGAGTAAATGTAGGGAAGTGGGAATGATTTGAACTTAAGGGATTTTAAATAGGAGGGGTCCGGGTTGTGTCAGGCAGAACTAGGGTTTCGACCCACGAGACCCCGTCTACAGTCCGTGGGTCGATCTACATTCCGTAGATTTGGCCCTTTTATCACTCTTAGACTTAGAAAATTTCAGAGACTTACCTAGGATCTACGGACGCCATTCACGGTCCGTGGGATTAATCACGGACCATCGATAGGGTCCGTAGACTGTTGCACCAGACCTTTTTCTACAGATTTTGCATTGCGCCCCTGAACATGTAGCAACCATTAGGCCATACTTTTTACATTTTCTGGACACTTTTTAGACACGGACCCTATGCTATATCTAGCCAACACTAAAAACAAAAATAAAACACCTATTTAAATGAATACAGAGAAGCAAATAACCAAAGAAAACTACTAAACGGAAAGCAAAAACCTATCGTTGGCTAGAGTGTATATCATGGGTTTCCTCCCAAGAAGTGCTTGATTTAACGTCGCGGCACGACGTAGGCCTCTTGATTACTCCGACTTCATCAAGATAGTAGGCCTCAACAACTTATTGCACACTCTCCGCATTTCCCAGATAGATCTTGATCCCTTGCCCGTTTACTATTAACCTTGTCCCTTCATTGTTCTCAAGCTCAACCGCTCCATGGGGGAGCGCTTTTGTGAACAAAAATGGCCCGGTCCATTTGGACTTGAGTTTGCCCGAAAACAAGCGCAACCTAGAGTTGAATAGAAGCACAAGATCACCCACAACAAATTCTCGCTTTTCAATTATTTGATCATGATACCTCTTCATCTTCTCTTTGTACAAGGTTGAACTTTCATAAGCTCTTAGGCGAAACTCATCAAGCATATTCAAGTCATTAATTCTTTGATTAGATGCGGCGCCCCAATCTAAGGTTAGCTTCTTCATCGCCCACAGCTCTACCGGTAAATGACAAGACTTCCCATAAACAAGTTGGTAAGGAGACATACCTATGAGAGTCTTGTATGCAGTGCGATAGGCCTATCATCAAGCTTCCTTGACCAATCCATTTTATTAGAATTCACAGTCTTTGCCAAAATCTGTTTGATCTCTCTATTGGACACTTCAACTTGCCCACTAGTCTGCGGATGGTAAGGAGTGGCTACATTGTGGCGGACACCATATTTCTCAAGTAGCGCCTTGAACAACTTATTGCAAAAGTGGGATCCTCCATCACTGATCTAGAGAAGATATTCTTTTTCAAGAATGCGGTAACACTTTTACCTTCATTATTGGGGAGCGTAACTGCTTCCACCAACTTTGACACGTAATAAACCGCAACAAGAATATACTTCATCCCATGTGAACTCACAAATGGACCCATAAAATCAATTCCCTATACATCAAAAAATTCTATCACCAATATAAGATTCATAGGAAGCTTTTGCCTCTTTGAAATCCCTCCTTCTCTTTGGCAACGGTCACAAGACTTGGCGAAATCATGAGCATCTTGATGGATGGTAGGCCAATAGTACCCACACTACAAGATCTTATGCGCAGTCCGAATACCCCTATGATGCCCACCAACAGGCGATGAATGGCACTCCTCAAGTACATTCAACATTTCAACCTCGAGCACACATCGACGAATAATCCCATCAGCACAACTCTGATACAAGTAAGGCTCATCCCAAAAGAATTTCTTCACATCATGCATAAACCTTTTCCTTTGGTGAAAAGACAAATTCGGGGGCACCAAATCACTTGCCAAATAATTAGCAAAGTGTGAGAACCAAGGAATCAGATCATGAGAAGCAGCCAATACCTGTTCATCTGGAAAAACATCATTAATTTCATCTCTATCACCAAGCTTTAGCATAGCCTCTTCCTCTAATCTGGACAAGTGATCGGTAACTTGATTTTCGGTCCCCTTTCTATCTTTTACCAAAAAATCAAACTCTTGCAGCAACAATACCCATCCAATCAACCTCAATTTTGCATCCTTCTTCGCCATCAAATACCTCAATGCAGAATGGTCAGTATGCGCTATGACCTTAGTACCAAGTAAGTAGGATCAAAATTTCTCGAATGCGAAAACCACCACAAGAAGCTCTTGTTCAGTCACTTTGTAATTCTTCTGGGACACATTTAGAGCTTTACTAGCACAATAAATTTGATGGAGGATTTTCTCACGCCTCTAACCTAATACCACACCAAGTGTCACTCCACTCGCATCATATATTACCTCAAACGGTTGTCTCAAATCCGGTGCAATAATGATGGGTGCAGTCACCAACTTCTCCTTCAACTCTCCAAATGCTCTCAGAAAAGCATCAACAAAATCAAACTTATACTCTTTTTCGAGCAATTTGCACAAAGGATGTGCAAATTTAGAGAAGTCCTTGATGAACCTCCTATATAAACCTGCATGCCCAAGAAAACTTCTAACACCTTTTACAGAGATAGGTGGTGGAAGCTTTTCTATTACCTCTACTTTTCCTCTATCAACCTCAATGTCCTTCTTAGAGATCCGATGACCCAGAACTATCCCTTCTTTCACCATAAAGTGGCACTTCTCCCAATTTAGCACCAGATTGCAGTCTTTGCACCTTTTAAGCACCTCAGCTAAATGATCCAAAAAACGATCAAAAGAGTCACCTACCACAGAGAAATCATCCATAAATACATCGATGGTGTCCTCCACCATATCAGAGAATATCGACATCATACAACGTTAGAAAGTTGCTAGAGCATTGCACAACCTAAATGGCATCTGTTTGAAGGCGAAAGTCCCATAAGGGCAAGTGAAGGTGGTCTTCTCTTGGTCTTTCGGAGCTATAGAAATCTCATTGTAGCCCGAATAACCATCAAGAAAACAATACCAACCCTTACCTGCAAGTCTATCCAACATCTGATCCATGAATGTCATAGGGAAATGGTCCTTTCCTGTCCAAGCATTTAACTTCCGGTAGTCCATGCAGACTCTCCATCCAATCATAGGCCGCATCAGAACAAGCTCGTTTCTCTCATTAGGAAGCTCAGTAATCCCACCTTTCTTAGGCACACACTGAACATGACACACCTAACTACTATCTATAATGGGATAAATAACTCCGGCATCCAACCACTTGATGATCTCCTTTTTAACTACCTCTTGCATAGGCGAATTTAATCTTCTCTGGCGTTCAATACTAGGCTTATGATCTGGCATGAGTTGGATTTTATGAGAACAAATACCAGGAGGGATCCCAATAATGTCTGCAATAGTCCACCCAATGGCTCGCTTGAACCTCTTTAACACAGAAACCAAACACTCCACTTGTCGCCCATTCAAATATGTCGCAATGATGACCGGTAAAGTATCATTTTTTTCCAAGAACACGTACCTCAAATGTGCTGGTAGAGCCTTAAGCTCCAATTTCGGCGCCTCCTCAACAGACGGTCTTGCGGGTGGGGACTTATGATATTTCATGTCTAACTCCAACTTCTTTGGTTTCGAGAGATATTTACATCTATCAAGTGCGGTGACCAACTCATCATACTCTTTAATACCATCACTCCCAAAGTTCATAATAACTGATGCTAATGCTTCAACACCCAGTCTCTCTTAAATCTGCACCTTAGACACACTCTCAACCCTATATGTTATCACAGATACCGATTGGAGCTCACTACTTTGCTTCATAGACCTACAGATGTTGAACGTTGCCTCTTTATTGTTCAGTCTGAACTTCATCTGCCCCTTTTCCATATAAACTAAGGCGTGCCCAGTAGCAAGGAATGGTCTCCCAAGAATGATGGGAACCTCAAAATCAACCTCACACTCAAGAATCACAAAATCCGCCAGAAAGATTAACGACTCCACTTTCACTAGTACATCATGGAGCTCACCAATAGACCTCTTCACAGTGCTATTGGCCATGAGCAACTGCATCGCAGTCGATTTTGGATCACCTAGACCAAACTTCTTGTAAATAGACAATGGCATCAGATTAATGCTAGCACCAAGATCACACAATCCCTTAGAAAAATGCAGCAACCTGATGGTACATTGAATAGTGAAATCCCCAGGATCCTTATTTTTCTGCACAAGGGACCTTGTAGCAATCGCGCCACAATGTTGTAATCTATCATCATCTTCGAAGCTCACTACCCTTTTCTTTGTCACCATATCTTTCATAAATTTTGCATACCCAGGCATTTTCTCCAAAGCTTCTATCAACGGAACATTGACGGAAAGCTGCTTCAATATGCTAATAAACCTGCGGTATTTGCTCTCTTCAGTCTTCTTTACTAACCTGTATGGGAAAGGAGGTGGAGGTGTAGGCATGGGACAACTTTCTGAGATACCTCCGTTTCTTTCTCTTTCGCATTCTCGGACTCTCTACTTACCTCAACCACATCATCTTCTTTACTAGTCTCAGTTTCCACCCCAGACGGTATAGGCAGATCAATGGTTTGCTTACCCCCTCTAGTAGTGACTACCATACAATGCCCATTATTCTTTGGATTCTGATGGTGTTGCTAGGAAGAATGCCAGGTTGACGTGGATTTACAATAGTTGACAACTTAGTCATCTGCTGCTCAAGATGCTTGATTGACACTGCATGGGCATCAACTTTTTAACCAATATCAAAAAGTCATTTCTCATATCCTTCACATTCTCATCAGTTGCATCAAATCTCCTCATCATCTTCTGCATCATATCCTCAATACGTGACATATTACTTCTAGCCTCTCTAGGACCAAATTCCCAATTTTGAGGAGGAACATAAGGTCCAGCCTGATCATTTATGTTGCCATAGTTGTTTCGGTTGTAGTTGTTGTCGCGATTGTAGTTCCCATCCTGGACATATTGACCCTCTCGGTTGTAGTTTCCATAGTTCCGACCTTGGTGTCCTTGACCTTGGCGCCAATTTTCCGTATTAGAACCTATGGCATTTGGTAGGAAACTCTCTGTCTTATCATTTACCGCATAAGTATCATCTTCATAGTAACACTCTTCAACCGGTGGTGGATTCCTAGTAAAATAATTCTCAGTATTTACCTTTTCCGCACCTTCGCTCACATGCTTCAAAACCAACCCTAGTTCAGTCCTTATTTGAGCCATCTCCTCATAAATCTCATCTACAGATTGGTTGTTTGTAGCTTGAACGACAAACGTGTTACTCCCAGTATCCAACTTTCTAGTGCTCCAAGCTTTGTTGTTTCGAGAGATCTTCTCCAGTTTCTCTGCAATCTGCTCAAAACTGCACTCACCATATAAACCTCTAGCAATAGTATCAAGCACTGCCTTACTGTTGTTATCCTGACCTCGGTAGAAATATTCCTTCAGCGACTCATTATCAATCCGGTGATTCGGGACACCTCTTATAAAAGCAGTGAACCTATCCCAAGAACTACTTATAGACTCACCAGGTAGGGCTACGAAGTTGTTGAGTTTATCCTTGTGGTTTTAGCTTCTTTGACACAGCGAAGAATCTTGCCAAGAATGCATATGTCAGTTGTTCCTTGGTGTAGATTGAGTTATAAGGGAGCTCATTCAACCACACTACAACATCGCCGGTTAATGATAGAAGGAATACCCGAAAATCAATGACATCCATGTCCAAGTTCGGTCGCCCCACAAAACTTTTGCAAACACTCCTCAGCTTGGTTACATGCGCATGTGGATCCTCCATGGCAAGACCAGCAAACAACCCTCTTGCTGTGAGCATCTACATCAAACTGCTAGTCACCAGAAATGTATGCCCCGGAGGTAGAACAAGAGTTTCGTCAGATTCAGCAACATTAAAGTTGACTCTAGAGTTATCACGCTGTCTGGGTCCTGGTGGATCCGGTATCCGCAATGCATCTCCCAGTAGGTTATCAGCTTGAACCTGATTGTTCTCATCACCAACCCTCAGAGTCTGGTTCTCAACTCCATCACCTAAATTTCCTCTGATAGGATTGATTGGAACTCCTTGGTTATTCATCCTTCGCAAAGTTCTTTGCAATTCTGGGTCATAAGGAGTGAGTGGTTCACCTTGGCTCCGTGTACTTGGCATACACTAGAGTAAAATCCTGAGAGAAACAAAAACAAAAGAAAAAGTAAAATTAGGAAATATTTTGAATAAAGTTCAATAATGTAGTTTAAACTTAATCTAAAATCCTTATTCCCCGGCAGTGGCGCCAAAATTTGATAGACTCAAATTACACCTCCCTAAAGAAGTATAAGCGATCGTTATCAAGTAAATAACCCAACTTGGAGGTTGGGGTCGATCCCATGAGGAATATGATTTAGACTTAAGTTCAGCTTACGATTATATTCGTTTAGTCAATGTATTTATGAAAACAATTAATCAAAAGGGGGGGATTTGTGAAACAAATTCAGAAAATTATGTAAGTAATCAATGAGCAAGATTTAAACTTTAGTTGTTAACAAGATGAGAAAGTAACTAGGGTGTACGTGTTCCCCTTAAGCTCATAACACAATAATCCTAGTAATAGCAACCCTTTCCTAGTGTATGACATGCAAAGTGATAAGTTAGGTATCTCTAATTCCTTGGTCCGGCAACTAGAGAATTTCACCCCGCACCTTGGTCCGGCTACGTGTGTATAATTTACTAACTCTTAACTTTACCTCATATTAAACATCACATCGATGTATGGCTTAGTTTTCACCCTCTCACCAATCGACATTAGACTATTAGATAGTAGAAAACTAAATCTATGTTGATAATTTTTTTCCCATTAATTACCTCCTTGGTCCGGCAAGTAGTAACGAGGTGAGTTTTAACGTTTGCAACCTCTAAAAAGATTTCTGAACGAAAGAATTATCAATGCATGTAATAACACTATTCAAGAATTATCTAGTTACTATTTATATTTTGTTAATCGCTCATGGTTCCCACAACCCTAGTTGTGGATTTAGTTACCCATAATAGCAAGAACACGATTCATATTTTTAGAAGAAGAAATCATGAACTTACGTAGTGAGAATAATAAACCCAGAATTTCACCTTGAATTTCCAAACCACAATCTTCAAAACGAACTTAGGAAATTAAGAATTGCTACAGTTGCAAGTTAATCTCCAAATCCAAAAACTAGAACAAGAATAATAATGTCTAACCCCTCAAAAACGAAGTTTACATGCCCTATTTATAGAAAAACAAGTCCTAACTAAAAAGGAAACGAAATAAGGAAATAATGTTTCAAAACACAGTTTTGATCGACGATACCAACCTACGGACCGTGGATTGATCTACAGTCCGTAGGTCCCTTCTGTGATTCAGGACTTAAGGCAAATTTCTAACTTCAAAATCTTCAAATCTCTAAACCAAACGACGGATCACCAGTACAGATCGTGGATTGATCTACGATCCGTGGATTCTCCTCCGTAGCTCCATTCTTAGAATCTTCAAAATCAAGTACTGGAACCCTTCTCTGAATCATTTGATGGATCAACAGTATGGTGTGTAGATCAATCCACGGTCCGTCGATTGCAACCTTGGTTCCACACTTGGTCAAGAATTCTCTGATCTTACTCAATGCCTTGCTAGTCCTTCTATGATCATCATCTAAGGAACGTGAATGGACCTATGGTCCGTGAATCACATCCGTAGATGTGCTTTTTTGTACATTCCTTAGCTATGTCTCTCAACTTTTGCGTCCGAACTTATTCCCTGAAAACATGATAAAAACACATTAATACTAATACAAAATGGCCCTAGACACACACAACTCTTAAGTGAAATGTATTAAAAATACTGTAAACTCACGGTTTATCACTTATCTCCCTATAAAGTGATGTAGTAGACTTTGGTCTAATAGTATGAGCCTTAGTTAGGTGGTAACTCAGCTTTTATGATCTTTGATCGATAATTCCCTTCTTTTACGGCCCCATGTAGGCTATCCATGGCTAGTGATTTCTTTAGAATTATGTTTTGGAGCCTACATGTGGTAACTCAGCTTTGATGCTTTAGACTATCCATGTAGGCTAGAGATTGCTTATTAGTTCTAATTAAAAGTTCTAACTGCTATTTAGTTCTAATTACAAGTTCTAATTAAAAGTTCTAACTGCTATTTAGTTCTAATTACAAGTTCTAATTAAAAGTTCTAACTGCTATTTAGTTCTAATTACAAGTTCTAATTAAAAGTTCTAACTGCTATTTAGTTCTAATTACAAGTTCTAATTA
>JAJOOE010000950.1:0-30735 GCA_036250405.1 Solanum raphanifolium | reverse complement strand
CCCACTCCCACTCCCTCCAAAAAAATTTTAAGTTTGTATTTAAAAATATTTTCAATTTCAAAATTTTATTTTTTTAACCCATCTCACGCCTACCCCATCCCCACCCTCCCCCCACCAAAAAAAATTTAAGTTTATTTTTTAAATTTTTTTCAGTTTCAAGTAAAAAATTATTCTCTACTCTCTAGTAAAAATAAAAGATATTTTCTCAAAATTTTTTCATTCATAAATCAAAAACTAAAAAATCTTTTCCGGAAAATATTTTCTACTCACCAACCAAACATGAGAAAATAAGTCCAAAGTCAACTTGTTTTCCAGGAAAGCATTTTCCATGAAAAACATTTTCCTTCATACCAAACACACCCTTAATCTTGATATAATTATTATGATGAATATAATTTATTTGTCATCTTGATCTGTCAAAAGGTGAGACCCTACCGTGGGTCAATATATTCATGATAGATTGGACGATAATAAATCATATTTGTGAAATAATAATTAGTTGATAGAATCCATGTCTCGACCTTGAGATTGATGATACCCCTTTATGATTGCTTAAAAGTTTTCATGTGAAAACTCTACAGGTGGATTATATATGTATTATATCCGTCACATGAAATAAATTAAGCATAGTAATAAAGGATTAAATCAATCAATGAATTAAATTATCATAGATTTAATTGCTTGGTATCAGTAATTCTAACATGGGCAGTTAAATAAGATTAAATGTTGGATTTTGAAATTAAATCAAGGAGTGCAATTACGAATTTTTGGTGGAATAATCTATAATTTATTACGGTAGTATTAATTCACTGATTTTCGTATTGATACCATAATTGGAAGACTCTACTATTAAATCTATAGTCCCTACTATACCAGATTAAATATATGTATTTTGAGAAAATAAAAAATAAAAAAAGAAGATTCTAGAAGCAGAGGCGTATCCAGGATCTCAAGAACATGGGGCACCATTATCTTCAAAATAGACATTCAACTCAATTATATAAAATTTTTGGTGACAACAAGTTGACGAGCAAGCAACAACCTTTATATAGTAATATATTAGCAAAACGCATCATTCACTTGCAATTGTCCTCGACGAGTTATCATATTTTGAAAATGATCAATAATGACATCATTACTTACATTTTTAAATATAGTATGCTCTATATAGCAAACTAAATAACCATTCTAAAGATCTTCATCCATACGTAAATCATTCTTTATGTACTTCATTGACGAGAATGCTCTTTTCATGCTTGCGGTAACAACATGAATAATCAAAGTTAGCTTCACAAGTAGATACACAAGTGACCAAGTTTGATCTAGTTTTGTCTCTATCATCATTCTTGCAAGATCTTTGATTCCCTTCAAGTTAAGAAACATGCTATCACACTTTTGAGCATAGACAATAAAATCATCGAGTTGAAAATTGAATTCCCGAAGCTCTTTATCACCAAACTCACTTGGATAGTACTCGGCTAGTTTCATTATCCTATCCTTGTGAAAATTGGCAAATGAATCAACCGGACTCAAACTAGCCATACCGAGGAGTAAGTCACTAGTCACCACATCAAAATGATTATTGAGCTCTTGAAGTGTCAAATCAATGATGGCATAAAATACTTCCACACGAAAGTGATGCAAATATAAAATATTGGACCTCTTACGCTTCGATATTTCATTAGAGTAGTCTTCATCTATTTTGGGAATTAAAATACCATGTTTACCACAAAATAAGCTAACCTCATCCTTCATCGAGTCCCATTCATCCTCTCTCATCATTTTTAATCTTTTTTTTGAAAGGTCAAGCAATCCCATAGATTTAACGATATCTTGATTTCTTTTGTAAAACTTTATTCAACTCATTTGTCAATAGCAACAACTTAAACATCAAGTGCAACATAAAGACAAATTCAAGTTCATGAATCTTGTTCAAAAGATTTTCCGCTGCAAATCTATCAAGATGATATAGACAATCACGTTTCATATCCTTAAGCATATTAACAATTGAATAAAAAAGAATTAGGAAATTGTCCAAGGTTTTAAAATGAGACCCCTACCGAGTATCACCCGGTCGTTGGAGGCCATGTTCTTGATTCAAACCTTACCCTGTATGTACTTCTCCAAATTTAAGCAATTCTTCGAACTCATCTTCTTGATGTTGTCGAAGTGAATCTCTACATTTAAATGAAGCTCCAATAGTATTCAAAATATTAGCGAGAACATAAAAAATTTATCCACTTCCGAATTCTTTTGGAAAGACCTACAAGTGTTAATTGTAATTGGTGAGCAAAACAGTGAATAAAATATGCAGATGATGTATCTTGTAAAATCAAAAACTTGAGACCATTTATTCCCCCTTGCATATTACTAACTCCGTCATAACCTTGACCGTGTATTTTGGATGTACATAATAAGGGATCCAAAAGTAAAAAATAAATTGCCCTTTTTAATGATTGAGAAGATGTATCATTTATATGGACAATACTCAAGAATCGCTCTTTCACCATTCCACTTTTGTTGACATATCTCAAAATTAGAGCCATTTTCTCCTTATGAGAGACATCCTTTGATTCATCAACTAATATTCCAAAATAATCACTGTCCAAGTCTTCAATGATAGCCTTAGTTGTTTCTTTAGCACAAGCCTCCACAATATTTGAATTGTCGGACAAATCATCATATCATTTTGTGGAGTATTACCTAATATTATTCTTCCCAAATCAAAATTTCTATCCCCATACCATTTCAAAAGTTCAAGAAAAGCACCTTTATATTCGGAACCTTCACTTTCATCGTGTCCACAAAATGGAATTCCCGATGTCAAGAGAAATCTTGCTACATCAATTGAGGCATTTAAATGCATCCGATAATCATTTCTTGCCTTTTCACTTTGCTTGCCAAGATAAGATTGAATCGATTGACGTTGGTTTATCAAATCTTGCATCCTATTGAAACATTTATGATGGATACTATTTACTTTATCAACATTTTTTGAATCTTTCTAGTTCTTTGTTCCAACACCTAAAACCATCTCTTGTAAATGAATCTCCAGCATTTTCATGACTTTCAAGTTCATTCTTGAACAAATAACAACAAAAACAAAATGCCGCGTCTTTTTTAATGCTATATTCCAACCATTGAGATCTTCTCTTAAATCAAGTTGGTCGAAATTGACGCATTGTATCTCCAAACTTAGTTTTAGGGAAGATATAATCAACAGGTTGACATGGATTTTTTTGAATGTAATACCTCCTTATAGTATCTCGAATATTAGGACCATAAGATGTAATAGGTATTCAGTCTTTGGGATCTGCTTCAAGAGATTTAAAATCAAGCATATTATCCATAATTGAAAGTGGAAAAGAATTTACATGGTTTGAACTTCCGGAGCTACTTCTGAATTCACCAATGGTTGACTAGAGCTAGAACTTGGTTGACCATCTTTTGGCTTTGGTAACTTGATGAGAAATTTATCCATTTCCGATTTGAATGTAAGAATTATTTTACCTACAAAATTAAATATTTACACTTCTATTTAATCTTATCAAACAAAATAATTTTTAAAAAATATTAGCACAAATAACAAGTTTATTAATAAAAGAATCACAATTATAGATAACTATTTAGAAATCAAGAAGTTCTTATAAATTCAAAATATTCAAGCAATCAAATAATGACACCACTTCATAAATCAAGAAAAACATATAATACAAATAAAGTACATTAATAAATAAAATTGATTCTTTTTAGATAGCATACCTTGTGTTGTCAAATCTTACTTCTACTTCACCATGAACAACAAAGTGGAATGGAGCCAAAACACGAACAATATGATGTCTTTACTCTTTTTCACCTTTTAGTTTAGGGCTTTGAAAAGTCAAAATATAATGACCTAATTCCGTCGTTATAGAAAAGCCAACGGGGAAATTTTTTGGGCTGGAAAACTTTTTGGTAGTAACTTGAAATTTCCTAGCCTAGTCCAAATTTGGATGAAATCGGAGTTAGTGAGGTCTAGGGAAATTTGGTAACAAACGAAAGGTTAATATGGAATGCAATTACATGAGTGGATAACTAAGACGTCAAGGAACCCGTACGACTTTACCGAATTGAATTCGATCAAGTAGAACTCCTGAAACTGATCTTAGCGTGAAAGGGTAATTTTAGAACGTCCTAGTTTGAAAGTGTGTTGTGAAATGGGAACTTGGAACTCAAATTTTGAGGTTTTGTCTCCATGCAAGCCGCCAGAGTGGGATTAGTGCCGCCAGAGCAGGGCCGCTGTAGTGGGCCAGTCGCGACTGAAGTCGAAACTAAACCTCAAAAACGTTATTTTTCTGCAAGTTTCGTTCCTGAGAGCTAGGAGGTGACCCCAAGCGATTTCTTGACAGTTTTCCATGAAATTTGATGCTAAAGGTATGGATTTTACTCCCCTAATCCATTTTTCGATCCGTAGAACTTAGAATCTTGATCATATATTGTTGGGGGAGGGTTTTAGATTGAATTGGATGGTGGGAAAAAGTCCTAGCTGAACCTTAGGATCATGAGTTAGGTCTTGGGTTATTGGTTTTGTTATAATTCGGTTAATTAGACCTTTGATTGTTGATCCTTGCGTATATTAACTGTTTGTAGACCTAGAATAAGCGGGAAGAATCCGGAAAGGGAAGATTCAAGTGCCTTAGGGGATTCAAGTTTGGATTCGTGGTAGGTGATGGTTGTGATTTCATGTTTGCGTGATGTATGTTGGTAATTGCGTCATTGTAATGCATGTATGTGTAACACCCAGAAATTTTTTCGAACAGAGACTCGAAACGTTCTTCCTAGTGAGTGAGATTTTACCAAGTAATTAAAAATTTCTTAAGTGGTAAGGTCACTAGATGTAGCACCATGAGTTCCAAGAAGAACTAAAGAGTGTTCACTCAAGTCATTCCTAAGTTCTTCTAAGAGTTGGGTCAACTTTAAACGATCATAACCTTTTGTAGAAAATGATATAGGTGGGCTACAAGGTATTAAATGAAAGTTTGTTGAATTATCTTTTCAACGCCACCGAGTTTGCTAAGTTTCGAGTTCGTATGAGTGAGATGTGCCCTTTTGGAGTCAAGTTGTCCAGTTAAGGAAAGTTACCCGAAATAGTAAGGGGTATTTTGGTCTTTTCCTTATCCAATCAGATTTAATTCATTTTTAGTAAGGTTTTAGGGGTATAAATGGATTAGTTTCAGTTTTATAATCCTAATCTACGCTTAGGGTTTTAGTTGAGAGTTCAATAAGAGAAAAGAAGAGAAAAAAAGGAGAATAGAGGAGAGGATCAAAGCATTCATCGAGGTTCTTGAGTTTTGCTGCGGATTTTCTCCATGGGTTTGATCCCTAAGAGGTATGTAAGCTTCCATAGTGTTGGGTTTGTTCACCCACACGCCAAACATGTTATTTTCAACATTAAATTCATTCTAGAAAGATGAAGGTTTGATATTCTTGAATCGTGTTCTTCAAATTGGCTATCGTTCTTGTGTTAAGATGATATTGATGAGTTCTTGAGGAAATTGAGTCGATTTTAGAGTTGTGTTTGATTAGATTCTTGGGTACATGTATTGGGTATCAGAATCTAAAGAGAAATTGAGGAAAAAAAAAAATCAAATTTAGGCAAATTGGGGTTAGAAAACGAGGAAGAAAAATTTGGACAAGGAACAGGTACCAAGTCCGCGTCGCTGACCTATTCCTTCAGTGTGAAAATTTTCCCTTTGCGTCGCGGACTTCACTACAAAAATTATTTCGACCAAACATTTTAATTCATCTCCGAGTGGTGGACTTGCTCCCCAGACAATGTTTTTCAACCGATTCTCATGTTTAACTATCTAAAAGCACTACTCAACATCATGAGATATTTCTTATCACAAATCACAACCTTGAATTCATAAATCAAATTCAAGGTAGAGTTGAGAGTCAAGTTTTTGACAGTTCTTTCAAACATTTTTTAGAAAGTCCCTCTGAGTCTTCTACAATTTCTAATGACTTGTTTGAAGACTCGAGCAAGTGAGTATGAGAATGAGGAGAATGTATTCATGAGTCTACTTTTTCATCACGAGATCCTTCATATCATGAACCATAACTCTTGAATTCATAATTCACATTCAAGAGAGATTTAAGAGTAGAGTTCAAGAAAGTCTTTGACTTCAATTATGAAACCTTTGAGATCAACTATCGATTTGACATAAGTTTTGAGGAAGTAAGTATAAGAATGAGAAGAGTCGGATACATGAGTTCCATATTGTTATGTAGAACCTCGAGTCGTTCATGCCCATAAATTCCGCATGAACTCCATAAGTTGAGTATCTTTGAGAGGAGTAGTATATTTAAGTTCTAAGTCTTGAGCATTGAGTTCCTAACCCTTCTAAGATTATATTCCTAATCATGGAACTATTATATGTTACCCATGAAGTCCTTAAGTTGAGTAGTTCATGCCCATAATTCTGCATGAACCGTATGAGTCAAGAAATCTTGAGATGAAGAGTATCGTTGAGTCCTTGAGTTGGGTTGTTCATGCTCATAATTCCTCATGAACCTTATGAGTTGAGCATTCTTGAAATGAGTAGTATCATTGAAGTTCTTAAGTGTTGAGTTGTTTAGTTCTGAGTATCGAGTAAAAACCTTGAATTGAGTCGTTCACGTCCATCATTTGGCATGAACCCTATTTTGAGAAGTCTTTTACAACTTTTTTCTAAACTTGTTTTAAGACTTGAGCACTTGAGTTGAGAAAGAGTAGAGTCGAGTTCATTTTCCTTAAAATGATATATGGAAACTAAGTATTCTCAAGAGTAAATGTTTTCACATTTAAAAAAGGGGGAAACTGAGATTTCCAAAAGAGTTTTGAGCAGTTGAGTAACATCTCTTTTTAGAGAAAGATTTTGAGTAATAATCTCAAACCACAGAAAGAGTTATGTTTTTAAACAGATGAGATGAGTATATTTTGGGAGTAGTATTGAGCACCGATATGAGGACGAGTTTAGATAACTCAAGTCTCCATAAACCATGTAGCCGATGTGGGTAGAAAGGGTCATACTTTTTAGATGATTCCTTAGTGCTTTTTAGCACACACTAGTGGATCCACTTAGTTGAGAGGCCTTATACCTTGGCAAAGTATATGACAGTTCTGGCAGCATGGGCGAGACGCCGTATCATCACATAGATCATAGTGATGGTTGTCGGTTAGAGAAACTCTCAAAGAGTTATATTGTATTTTTATATACACAGAGAGTATTGTTGTATTTTTGTATACATGAGTTGTTATCTACAATTTTACAACTTTCCATATATATATATATATATATTGCATCTTTTACTATTGCTTTATCCTTGAGTAACATGAGTTGTGTATTTCGAGCTGAGTATCTTGAGTTGAGTACCTTCGAGTTGAGTATCTTGAGTTGAGTATCTTGAGTTGATCTGTGCTTCATTGTGTCATGTACCTTATTGTTGAGTTTCACTAAGTTGAGAACCTTATTACTGAGTTGAGTATCTTATCCTTGAGTACTTCTGAGTTGAGTAAGTTTGAGTAGTTTTGAGTATCCTTGAATATTCCTTGAGTTGCGTAAGTTCGAAAAGAGGTAAGTATGTTTCCATTTTATCAAGTTCAAGCTTATGTTTATGCTTTAGAATTCCCTTTACATGCTCGTTCATTCCAAGTACTGAGCCATTTGGTCTGCATTGTTTCATGATGCAGATACATGTATTCAGGATCATCAACAGGAGCTTCGTTGATACCACATGGAGTTCGAGTTAGCTATGGTGAGCCTCCTTGCTTCCGGAGGGTTCCACTTTTACTTTCACTTATATCAGTTGTTAGGATGTTGTGGGTCTTGTCCTGACTTCCATCTTTGTTATTTAGAGGCTTCATAGATATACTGTAGAGTTTTAGAAGTATGTTCATTTATTTTGATAAATATTTGGAAGACTTAAGTTGCCTATTTTGGGGCAATTTGAATATATTATATTATTCAAAGTTTTCTTTTGAGTTAAAGCTTTGTATTTAAGTTTCATGAATTTTTATTTAGTTTTTATGATTTGTATGCTTGACTTAGTCTTCTTCTTGTAGACAGCCAGGATGATGGTTCACTTGGGGACCAACAATGGTTCTCGAGTGCCGGCCACGTCCAGGGTGTAGGCTCGGGTCGTAAAAAACTTGGTATTAGAGCACAGAGGTCAAGTGTCCTAGGGTGTCTACGAAGTCGTGTCAGTAAGGTGTTGTTTATGGTTTTGAGGGCCCCACTTCTATAAGCGAGGGACTACAAACATTTAAGAAAAATTTCCTTTCTTTCATACTCTTAATCGTGCAATAGAGCTAAGTCATAGAGATTTATTCATACTTGTGCGTTTTTCAGATTCATTCGACTACCTCTCATACTAGAGGTGGTTGAAAAGGAAAGTCAGTTCTTTATCAATGAGTTATTCTTAGCAAGAGTCTTGAGGAAGTCATGAGAATCCAAAGGGGCTTGAGAGAAGCCCAAGAGTGAGTTAAGTGTTGAGTTTCAAAGGAATACACCCATAATTATATGAATCGTACGTTTGAGCTAAAAGAGAGTTGTACTCTCTTCTCTAAGTCCTGTTTCAGCTTAGATCGTTATGAGGAAGTATGTTTAGAGCTTGGGTAAGATTTTCACCCGAAAAGGTAGCATGAGTTACGAGATCATGAGTAGTAGTAGTGAAAGAGCCCAGAGTTAGAGGAAAGTATGCCGAGGTAAGGTAACCTATGAAAGAGAGATAGTAATGGGGTAGATTATGTTATTATAGTCATGCACCCAGTAAGTTGTTGATGAGGAGTTTTCCCTTATGGGTAGACTTAGAAGTGATGAGTTTTGAAGATTCTATCATAGGAGGTAGAGTAAGAGTTGCTAGTCAAGATGAGATAGAGTATATATATTTTAAACCAGAATAAAGTTGGGGCCGGTGTTCCATCGTGTTAGATGAGGCTAAATATATGTGTTGAATAGAAAAACATGAGTATACATGAGGTGATATATCTAATCTAGGCTTATGATATTGAGTGAGAGCCCATAATATTCAAAGTATTATAGAACTAATTAGGCAATGATGTATAGTGAATAAGTGAATAGTACTCAACTTGTGAAGGGAAATGTGATAGTAAATTGTAAGTATGAAGACAAAGAAGTAAGGATTTACTATTTGTCATGAATTTTAGTAGGAGAATGATTATTAACTTTGTATCTAGTAGTTGTAAGTTTGTATAGTAAGCGAGCAATCATATTGATATTCGGGTTTAGTCATAAATATTAAGCTTGAATTCAAGATGAGTGTCATGATCAAAAGAATGACAATATGAAGGTGATGATGTTAGTCTTGAGATTTGATCTAGAAGACTTGACATAGAGTATGTGAGGAATTGAGGTGATAAACTGCAATAAATATGAGTGGTACAAGTGAGAGACCCTAACATTTAGATAAGGGCAATGAAGTGTGGCTAAGTCACAAGAGTAACAAGAGAATTAAGAGGTGTACCGGGATGGTATGTAATCAGACGAGGTCCAATTAAGTTATGATTTTCCAGTTGTGCCTAAATAGCATAATTGAGTTGTCAATGTGGAATAGGTCCATAACTTTAAAGTGCTAGCTTTAGACCTAAGGGGGAGATGATAAGATGAGAAATCAAGTCAAGTGTTGAGAATTTCTTAAGGAGCTGGTTAGTAGGAGTCCATGGAGTTGTTAGAGTACTAAGCTTGAACATGCTGTTGTTAAACATTAGGTGATTTTTGATATGAGCCCAATGTGGTGGTAAAAAGTAATAGTTTTGGGATGAGATTCCCTATGGAGAGGTATAGAACCCGAATCTAAGGATTTAGGTTAAGCTTGAATATAGTAAGAGAATACCATTAGACTCAGACTTTAGTAAGAGTAACCCAATTCCATACCCAGTCTAGTCGTCATTCGAGGACGAATGATCCCAATGGGGAGATATTGTAACACCCCAGAAATTTTTTTGAACTAAAATTCGAACCGGTCTTCTTAGTGAGTGAGATTTTACCAAGTAATTAATTTTTTTTAATCGTTAAGGTCACTAGATGTAGCACCTTGAGTTTCAAGAAGAACTAAAGAGAGTTCACTCAAGTCATTCCTAAGTTCTTCTAAGATTTGGGTCAACTTCAAACGACCATAAACTTTAGTACAAAATGAGTTAGGTGGGCTACAAGGTATTAAATTAAAGGTCATTGAATTATATTTCCAATGCCACCAAGTTTGCTAAGTTTTGAGTTCGTATGAGTGAGATATGTCCTTTTGAAGTCAAGCTATCAAGTTAAGGAAAGTTACCCGAAATAGTAAGAGGTATATTGGTCTTTTCCTTACCCAATCAAATTTAATTCATTTTTAGTAGGGTTTTAGGGGTCTAAACTTATTAGGTTTAGTTTTATAATCCTAATCTACGCTTAGGGTTTTAGTTGAGAATGCAAGAAGAGAAAAGAAGAGAAAAAAATGAGAATAAAGAAGAGGATCAAAGCGTTCGTCGAAGTTCTTGAGTTTTGCTGCAGATTTTCGCCATGGGTTTGATCCCTAAGAGGTATGTAAGCTTCCATAGTGTTGGGTTTGTTTACCTACACGCCAATCATATTATTTTCAGCGTTAAATTCATTCTAGAAAGAAGAAGGTTTGATGTTGTTGAATCATGTTCTTAAAATTGGCTTTCGTTCTTGAGTTAAGATGAGATTGATGAGTTCTTGAGGAAATCGAGTCGATTTTAGAATTGTGTTTGATTAGATTCTTGGGTACATTTATTGGGTATCAGAATCTAAAGAGAAATTGAGGAAAAGAATCGAATTTAGGCGAATTGGGGTTAGAAAACGAGGAAGAAAAATTTGGACAAGGAACAGGTACCAGGTCCGCATCGTTGACCTGTTCCATTAGTGTGAAAATTTTCTCTCCACGTCGCGGACTCCATTGTTTCAAAAATTATTTAGGCCAAATATTTTTATTCATCTCCTCGTGGCGGACTTGTTCCCCAGACAAAGTTTTTCAACCGATTCTCATGTTTAACTATCTAAAAACACTCCTAAACATCACGAGATCTTTCCTATCACAAATCACAACCTTGAATTCATAAATCAAATTCAAGGTAGAGTTGAGAGTCAAGTTTTTGAGAGTTCTTTCAAACATTTTTTAGAAAGTCCCTCTGAGTCTTTTTGAGGAGTCTTCTACAATTTCTAATAACTTGTTTCAAGACTCGAGCAAGTGAGTATGGGAATGAGGAGAATGTATTCATGAGTCCACTTTTTCATCACGAGATCCTTCATATCATGAACCATAACTCTTGAATTCATAATTCACATTCAAAAGAGAGTTAAGAGTAGAGTTCAAGAAAGTCTTTGACTTCAATTGTGAATCCTTTGAGATGAACTATCGATTTGACATAAGTTTTGAGGAAGTAAGTATAAGAATGAGAAGAGTCAGATACATGAGTTCCATGTTGTTATGTAGACCCTCGAGTCGAGTCGTTCATGCCAATAAATTCCGCATGAACTCCATAAGTTGAGTATCTTTGAGAGGAGTAGTATATTTAAGTTCTAAGTCTTGAGCATTGAGTTCCTAACCCTTCTAAGATTATATTCCTAATCATGGAACTATTAGTCCTTAAGTTGAGTAGTTCATGTCCATAATTCCACATGAACCATATGAGTCGAGAAATATTGAGATGAGGAGTATCATTGAGTCCTAGAGTTGACTTGTTCATGCCTATAATTCCGAGTGAACCTTATGAATTGAGCATTGTTGAAATGAGTAGTATCATTGAAGTTCTTGAGTTTTGAGTTGTTGAGTTTCGAGTATCGAGTTCTTTGTATGGTTATTGAAAACCGTGAATTGAGTCGTTCACTTCATCATTCAATATAAACCCTATTTTGAGAAGTCTTTTACATCTATCTTCTAAACTTGTTTTAAGACTTGAGCACTTGAGTTGAGAAAGAGTAGAGTCGAGTTCATTTTCCTTAAAATGATATATGGGAATTAAGTATTCCCAAGAGTAAATGTTTTCACATTTAAAAGAGGAGGAAACTAAGAGTTCCAAAACAATTTTGAGCAGTTGAGTAACATCTCTTTTTAGAGAAAGATTTTGAGTAATAATCTCAAACCACAGAAAGAGTTATGCTTTAAAAACATATGAGCTGAGTATATTTTGGGAGTTGTATTAAGCATCGATATGGGGACAAGTTCAGATAACTCAAGTCTCCATAAACCATGTAGCCGACATGGGTAGAAAGAGTCATAATTTTTAGATGATTCCTTAGTGCTTTTTAGCACAGACTAGTGGATCCACTTAGTTGAGAGGTCTTATACCTTGGCAAAGTATAGGACAGGTCTGACAGCGTGGGCAAGACAATGTATCATCACATAGCTCATAATGATGGTTGTCGGATAGAGAAACTCCCAAAGAGTTATATTGTATTTTTATATACACACTGAGTATTGTTGTATTTTTGAATACATTGAGTTGCTATCTACAATTTTACAACTTTCCATATATATTGTATCTTTTACTATTGTTTTATCCTTGAGTATCATGAGTTGAGTATTTCGAGTTAAGTATCTTAAGTTGAGTATCATGAGTTGAGTACTTTCGAGTTGAGTATCCTGAGTTGAGTATCTTGAGTTGATCTGTGCTTTATTGTGTGGGGTACCTTATTGTTGAGTTTCACTGAGTTGAGAACCTTATTACTGAGTTGAGTATGTTATCCTTAAGTACTTTTGAGTTGAGTAAGTTTGAGTATCCTTGAGTATTCCTTGAGTTGAATAAGTTCGAAAAGAGGTATGTATGTTTCCTTTTTATCAAGTTCAAGCTTATATTTATGCTTTAGGATTCCCCTTACAGGCTCGTACATTCCACGTACTGAGCCATTTGGCCTGCATCGTTTCATGATGTAGATACAGGTATTCAGGGTCATCAACAGGAGTTCGTTGATACCACATGGAGTTCGAGTTAGCTATGGTGAGCCTTATTGCTTCCGAAGGGGTCGAAATTTACTTTTACTTATATTAGTTGTTAGGATGTCGTGGGTCCTGTCCCGAATTCCATCTTTATCATTTTGAGGCTTCATAGATAGACAATAGAGTTTCAGAAGTCTGTTCATTTATTTTGGTAAATATTTTAAAGACTTAAATTGCCTATTTTGGGGAGTGTTGAATATATTATATTATTCAGAGTTTTCTTTTGAGTTAAAACTTTGTATTTAAGTTTCATGAATATTTATTCAGTTTTTACGTTTTATATGCTTGAGTTAGTCTTCCGCTTGTAGTCAGCCAGGATGAGGGTTCGCTTGGGGACCAACAATGGTTCTCAAGTGCCGCCACGTCGAGGGTGTAGGCTTGGGTCGTGACAGTACGTATGAGTAAAGTCTTGTTGACCACACCTAATGAAATTGAGCATGAACGAATGGTTGTATGCCATGAATCAACACTTGATTGTATGATTATGAGAATGTACATTGTGATTGTGATTGTGGCTTGTTGAATGGATCGGGTCTCACGTTCCGACTTACTAACTGGGATTGGATGTCACGTACCGACATACATATTGGATCGGGTGCCACATTCTGACAGATATATGGGATCGGGTGTCACGTCCGGCACACTAACTTGGATCGGGTGCCACGTACTGGTACACTAACAGTTTGGGTATAGGTTTCATGAGAGGACCATTGAATTCGGTTCCATGAGAGAACCATTGATTTGTTTTATCTACTTGTTTTTGAGAATATGGAATTGTGCATTGATCCTGAAATGATAATCGATGTATATATATATATATTTTGTGTATGTATGCATTTACCTTGTTGTAATTCTGATATATGTTGTGCTTACTGGAATAGCCGTATGATCCTACCAGTACACTGTGGTTGTGTACTGATACTACACTTGCTCTTTCTTTGTTGAGTACAGGACAACTTCAGGCGGCTACTGACAGACCTCATTTAGGAGATCACTGATCGAGACCGGATTCAAGGGTGAGCCAGTTATCTGAGGCTACCATGTATCCTTCGTATTTTGTTTAGTCCACTCTTTTCGGACTTAGACATTATTTTAGTAGTTATTTAGTTTTTAGGGTCGTACCCCTTTTCTTAGGTACAATGACTTTCAGATTTTAGGGGTTAAGACTTCCGCATTAGTTTGGTTAGTTATTTGTTTAAATCTTTTGAGTTTATGGGAACTCCATATTTCTTTTAGTAATTTAATTATGCTTCTGTATCTTTAAATGCCTAGTTTTTGCTTAGTCGGGTTATGATAATGGTTCTCCCATCGGAGGGTTAGTATGGGTGTCAATCACGACGGTCTGGGTCATGAAAAAGTTGGTATCAGAGCTTTAGGTTCGTTGATCTCATTGTACCAAAATGAGTTTAGTAGAGTTTTGCGGAATGGTACGAAGACGTCCGTACTTTTCCTCGAGAGGCTATGTGACTTTAGGAAAAACTCACTTCTTTCTTCTCATTTGTGCTATTACTTGAATCTTTTTGGTATCTGGGTGATACAATTTGGTATCTTTCCTCCTTTACTCTATGGTCCAAACTAGAGCAACAAAAGTGGTAACACCATCACTAGCAAGAGAGGATGTGTATAGACTACCGACATTTGAATATGGTCACCATTTGGAACAAGTGTCCACTGCCTCAGATATATGATCTTTTGATGAGTTGCAGGATGCATCAGTTTTCTCTAAGATTGATCTAAGGTCTGGCTATCATCAGTTAAAGATTAGGCCTCAGAATATACCAAAAATGACATTTTGGACCCACTATGGGCACTATGAGTTTCTAGTTACGTTATTTGGGTTGACAAATGCGCCTGCAGCTTTTGGAGTTCAATGAATGGTGTGTTAAAACCATTTCATGATTCGTTTGTTATAGTAATTATTGATGACATTTTGGTTTATTCGAAAAGTGAGGAAGAACATGCCGACCATTTTCGTATTATTCTGGGTGTTCTTGGGAAACAAAAGTTGTATGTGAAATTTTCTAAGTGTGAATTTGGGTTGAATTTAGTTGCCTTTTTGGGGAATGTAATTTCAAGGGAAGGGGTAATGGTAGATCTCCAAAAGATTGAAGCAGTCAGGAATTAGGTCCGACCGAGTTCTGTGACTGAAATTAAGAGTTTTGTGGGGCTCGCTTGTTGTTATCGTCGCTTGTGAAGGGATTAATGGCAGATTTACAGATTCAAGTTTATAGGTGACAACATTCAAGAAGTTTTGGTAAGGGACGGCTAGATAATGAACATCATCACTTTGGAAAATGCATTTAGTATTGTTGTCATAACATGTATGGGTTTTTCAGCAAATGATGAAATTAAGTTATGCCAATTGAGGTTAGAAGCTATATTATGATTTCCTGGATTGATTATATATCAAGGAGGGTCATGATACGACTTCTCCAATAGCAACGATGTTTACTTGGTTAAGTTATTAAGTGTGTTAAAATTGTGGAGAACCTGAGCATACGAGGAGGAAATCAGCGAGGCCGTGAAGCCGAGGTAATGGTAACGCAGGTAGAGGAGCAGTGTAACTAGGCAAGGGGGTTGACCGTCAAGATGACAAGGCTCAATTTTATGCCTTTTCGGGCTAGATCGAGATTGAAGGTCTGATGCACTGATCACAAGTACTATTATCGTTTGTGACCGGATGGCTAATGTGTTGTTTGATCCGGGTTCTACTTATTCTTTTTTGTTCATGAAATTTGCCTCAAAATTTAATATGATTTGTGATATACTTGATGCCCCCATCCATGTTTCTACCTAAGTTAAAGAGTCAGTCATAGTCACCATGTATATCGTGTTGTCCTGTTGTGTTTATGGATTTTTAGACTTGGGTTGATTTGGTTATGCTGGATATGACTGACTTGATATAATCTTATGATTTGGTTATGCTGGATATGACTGACTTGATATAATCTTAGGCATGACTTGGTTGTCCCCCTATTATGCTGTGCTTAATGGTAATGCTAAGTCGGTAACTCTAGAGATCTCGGGTAGGGAAAGGTTAGAGTGGGAAGGGCGTACAAGCCTAAGTCAGCTAAGGTCATATATTTCGTGCGGGGTAGGAAACTGCTGGGGCAGGATTGTTTGGCATAATTGTCTAATATTCGGGATGTTTAGGTTGAGTCTCCCTCTATTGAGTCTATTTCCTGTGGTGTCAGAATTTAGAGAATTGCCTCCTACTGATTTACCTGGTATGCCTCCGGATAGAGATATAGATTTCTGCATTGACATGGAAACTGGCACTCGCCCCTTCTCCATTCTTTCTTATCGCATGGCTCTGGCAGAATTGAGAGAGCTTAAAGCTCAAATCCAAGAGCTTCTTGATAAAGGTTTCATCCATCCTAGTGCTTCCCCATGGGTTGCTCATGTCTTATTTGTTAAGAAGAAGAAGGGTAGTACGAGCACCTGTGATTTTATCTTAAGCCATAAAAGGAGTGGATTGATACCAGAATGGCAAGCTTATGGATAAAGAAAGTCCCAATGAGTATACTTGGGGGAAGGCAATTGAAGTATTTTAGTAAGAAAATGCATATAAATTGGGTTAGTCCTTTGAATTTGATGAGTATACCTGAGTTTAAGGTGTTATGTTGACGAAAAAGTCGTAGTAATAGCCAAGGCTAATAGAGCATAATGGTAATAAGAGTTCGTGGTGGATTGTGACGGGATGCAAATATATTATAAGATTGTTGGTTAAGAGAAATTTGTACAGTAATTATGACTTGCGAGTATCTAAGGTTATGGTTTTCTAATATTTGGTGAGTAACGTGGTTGTATGGAAAGTTGTAAGAGATGGTGGGACACCACTCGAATAGAATTTTAAAGAGCTATAGTCATAATGAAGAAAAAATAGTAGGATGTAGTACAATCTTTAAAGAGAGGCGAGAGCAAGAATATTTTATTTTATTGCAAAGGCTAAAGAGATATCTTCAGATGGGTAGATAATTGGGTTAAGAGACGCGTGATTTCATTTGTTTTGCTGTGGCTATGGTAATAGTGTCACAAGTTGTCAGATTGGTTAAAAACTATTGGAAAGGACTTGAGAAAGGAGTGTACAAACATTAGCTCAAGTGTGATGATAAGTGCTTTGTTTTTGTTTTTAGTTTAGTAGTGAGTACGATTGAATTCTTAGCAAAAGATTTTGTGAGATCGATGGAGATGCGATCAATGATAAGAGAGGATCCATGAATTCATAAAATTTTTTACGGTATAAGCTAATGCTGATAGATAAGGGGATTGTGTTATACGGTTGAATTTACAATTCAAATTTCATTATAAATCTACATTCGTGGTGATATATTATGTCAAGGTATGAATTTTCAAGGTGAGAAATGATCAATTGTATCAGGTATTGAGCATTTGAAAGGACTTACATCTGGGTTGAGTCATAATTAAGTTGAATACTGTTGATTGTTAAAGTACCTAAGAAAGGTTTTCATTTAAAAAGTGTTGGTTTAGAGTAAGGTAAATGGTCGAAATGGTTATGATGGTTGTTACTATTGAAAGTGTCGGCTTTAGTGGAAGGATGTGAAGAGTATGTGGAGCCAGGTGAATGGAAATAACTGGTATCGACTCTTTAGAGGAAAACCTTTAGTGTTATTCAATAAATTCTTAGGTGACCATCTATTTCATTTTGTACATGGTTGTGAGTATGATGCACTAGCTATGCTCACACGTGTTTTCACTTTTGAGGGTGGATCCTTAGTGGTGGATCAGGTGTACCGATCCTGCGATGTTCTCTTGATCGAGTGGGATGATTTGGGAAGACGTGGTTATTTCAGATGACTTATGTGGTGTTGTCTTGGAGTTGTTAAAGTATTTTAGTGGTTTTACATGTACCACCTTGCTTATGAGAGTTTATAGAAGAGCTACCATATGGTTTTTTGACAATCTTAATATTCATCTAGTCGTCGAGGTCACATATTGATAATGTGGGGATCATTGGGTCCAATTCTACTGTTCTTAAGAGGTAATCTACAATTACTAAATCTAGCATTTCGATAGTGTTGTTAGAGGGTTTGTATGCTTGGACATATATTCCTCAAGGAGTATCTGATGTATAAAGATTGAAATTTTCGTAACTTAAGCTCATGTGAATTTATGTTGTGAGATGGAGATATGGATAAGAACTATGATTGTTTGGGTATTATGAGTGTGTGTTGATTGGTTAGGTTCACTTCTAATCGTAGCGAGTATTGATTTGGAATTTTATCATTCTTAAGTGAGAAAGGATTCGTCCCGATGATTGTGTTAAGGTCCTTGATAACATGTTGCTGTCGTGTGTACAACCAACTTTGGTGGTTGTTGGGGATCACTTTTGTTGCTAGTTAAGTCTACATACAACAAAAATTATAACTAGAGTATTGAGATGACTTCATTGAAGCATTGTATGGGAGGATGTGTAGGTATTCAATAGGTTGGTCTGAGGACCAAGAAGATAGTCCGTGAAAGTTCAATGGAAGCATTGTCCGGTTGAGGAAGCTACTTGGAAAACCGAGAAGGCATGCGAGGCAAGTATCCCCAGTAATTCGACAATTCAGATACTACTCTACCCTTACTTCAACCAGTCTTTCCTTGTTGATCACTCGGGGATGAGTGATGGGTAAATTGGTATCTATTGTAACGACCTGATTCCGTTGTTATAGAAAAGCCAACGGGGAAAAATTTGGGTTGGAAAACGTTTTTTGGTAGTAACTTGAAATTTCCTAGCCTAATCCAGATTTGGATGAAATCGAATTCAGTGAGGTCTAGGGAAATCTGGTAACGAACGACAGGTTTAATATAGAATGCGATTACATGAGTGGATAGCTAAGACGTTAAGGAACCCCTACGACTTTACAGAATCGTATTCGGGCAAGTAGAACTCCCAAAACTGATCTTAGCATGAAAGGGTAATTTTAGAACGTCCTGGTTTGAAAGTGTGTTGTGAAATAGGAGCTTAGAGCTCAAATTTCAAGGTTCTGTCTCCGTGCAAGTTGCCAGAGCAGGGCCGTTGTAGCGGGTCAGTCGCGACTTAAGTCATAATTAAACCCCAGAAACGTTATTTTTCTGCAAGTTTCGTTCCTGAGAGCTATGAGACGATTGCAGGCGAGTTCCTGATAGTTTTCCACGAAATTTGGTGCTAAAGATAAGAATTTTACTCTCCTAATCCATTTTTTGATCCGTAGAACTTAGAATCTTGATCATATATTATTGGGGAGAGTTTTGACCTGAATTGGATGGTGGGAAAAAGCCCTAGCTGCACCTTAGGATCATGAGTTGGGTCTTTGGTTATTGGGTTTGTTATAAGCTGGTTAATTAGATCTTTGATTGTTGATCCTTGCGTATATTAACTGTTTGTAGACCTAGAAAAAGCGGGAAGAATTCGGAAAGGGAAGATTTAAGTGCCTTAGGGGATTCAAGCTTGGATTCGAGGTAGGTGATGGTTGTGATTTCATGTTTGCGTAATGTATGTTGGTAATTGCGTCACTGTAATGCATATATGTATGAGTGAAGTCTAGTTGATCACACCTAATGAAATTGAGCATGAACGAACGATTGTATGCCATGAATCAACATTGATTGTATAATTATAAGAATGTACATTGTGATTGTGATTGTGGCTTGTTGAATGGATCGAGTGTCACGTTCTGACATACTAACTGGGATCAAATGTTACGTACCGATATATATATTGTATCGGGTGCCACGTTACGGCGCATATATGGGATCGGGTGTCATGTCCAGCACATTAGCTTGGATCGGGTTCCACGTACCTCTACACTAACAGTTTGGGTATGGGTTCCATGAGAGGACCATTGAATTGGGTTCCATGAGAGAACTATTGATTTGTCATATCTACTTGTTATTGAGTATGTGGAATTATGCATTGCTCCTGAAATGATAATCGATGTAAATATATATTCTGTGCATGTATGTGTTTACCTTGTTGTATTTCTAATATATGTTGTGCTTACTGTAATAGCCGCGTGATCCTACCAGTACATTGTGGTTGTGTACTGATATTGCACTTGCTCTTTCTTGTGTTGAGTACAGAGCATCTTCAGGCGGCTACTGACAGACCTCATTAAGGAGATCACTGATCGGGACCAGATTCAAGGGTGAGCCAGTTCTTTCAGGCTGCTATGGATCCTTCACATTTTGTTTAGTCCACTCTTTTCGGACTTGGACATTGTTTTAGTAGTTGTTTAGTTTTTTGGGTTGTACCCCTTTTCTTAGACTTGTTGGTTAATTAGAGTTTTGTACAATGACTTTAAGGTTCTAGTGGTTAAGACTTCTGCATTAGTTTGGTTAGTTATTTCTTTAAACCTTTGGAGTTTATGGGAACTCCGTATTTATTTTGTATCTTTAAATGCCTAGTTTTTGTTAAGTTGCTTAGTTGGGTTGTGGTTTTGGTTCTCCCACCAGAGGGTTAGTGTGGGTGCCAATCACGACAGTCTTGGTCATGACACAAGAAAAAGTAAAAAAAATAAATAAGAAAAACGTCTAAAGAAGGAAAGGAGAAAAAGAAAGTAAAAAGTATAAATTAACTTTATTGACACTTCTAGCTTAGGGTCTAGAGATAGCTGATGTAACCTCAAAATATGGATATTTGAACCTCTTTTTATTTATAAATTATTAAAAAGAGTTATGAAAAGTGGCACATTTAGTTATATTAATTAAAAATATTAATGTGGATAAAGAAATTTGAACCACAAATCTATAGGTCATGCACCCCATATTTGTACATACATACCAATACACTAAAATACTCTTTCTAACCTTGGGTTCACCAATACAAATTTAAAAAGAGAACAAGTAATATAGTAGTATTATATAGGGGTTAGGAAGGGGAGGATGGGTGCATGTGAACCCACTCCACTCAATGTCCATACGCCTTTGCCTAGAAGCAATTAAACCTATTTATTTAACTGTGCTTCTAGACACGTTTCAAAATCTGAAACGTGCAAAATATTTTTGGTTAGAGAAATACTCCCACATTTTTTACTATTAGTTGGAGAAACGTGGATAAAAGGAGCAACCTCTCACAGATTGTTTTCATCGATTTTTTATACATCATAAAATATATTGCGCCCACTTATGCAGAATCTGATTTTAGTAGAAGGTTGCAGACCTGGAGACTACTGTTCTGGATGACCTTTGTAAATCTTGAACGGGTTAGTGAGTCATATTCATGAATTTTATACATCATCTAGATTAATTGTAGGCTATGTGATCCTGTGTATGCTTCTGATTTCATATCTTCTAGCAAGTGGTATCAGAGCCAAGGTCGTGGGTTCTATTTGCAAGAGCAACATTCGACATGAGGTAGGTGTTGGGGGGGGGGAATTGTTGAGTACTGTCAACATCCTACCTATAGCAAGGCCCACGAGGAGTCATGATCGAATAAGTCGTTTGCTTGATGGACTTAGTTATGAAATAGAATCACGTCTTTGCTATCAACTATAACTTTTGGCATGATGTTAAGCGTTTGATCCTAATAGGAGGAACTATAGGGAGAGAGATTGAATGTCTTGATTTTGAAAATTACAGGACTTTCTCATTAGCTCCTAAAAATTGTAGAAAGTTAATAATTATTTGTAACTATGTATTAATTGACCATATTTTCCTTTCGTATATTTAGCCTAAATATTATAAAGACAAAACCAATAGATAAAAAATATTTTAATAAAATATAATCCTAGTATGTTATGACTTGTAATCAATATTTTAGTAAATCTTAAAAAGTATATTTATAACTTGTAAATAAAGTCTTGAATACATATGTGGTGTGATTTTCTCTTAAAATTATAGGTAACAATCTGCCCAATCGTTATAGTTGTTTAAGATCGTAATATTGCGTAGGTTTTAGCGAATTGAGAATTGGTGAAGAAAAAAATGAACAAAATTGAGAAAATCTGTGAGACTTTGCTATAGTGAAAGATAGCGAAAGGTTTGTTCGCTATAGCGAAGGTCGGAAAATAATAACATCAATTTTTATAGTAAGTTAATAATTATTTGTACTAAGTATTCATATTTTCATTTAGTATATTGAACATAAATACGATAAAGACAAGAACGTTAAATAAAAATTACTTTAATAGAAAATAATCCTAAATATGTAATGACTTATAAGAAAAATTTTAATTTACTAAATCTTAAAAAAAACACATTTATAACTTGTAATGTACATTCTTAAATACATATGTGGTGTGATTTTATCTTAAAATTATATGTAACGACTTGCCCCGCTATTATGGTTATTTATGGCTATATTACCCCTGTGTATGTTAGCATGATTGGACATATTCTAAATATTTGTACATATCTATGTAGTAACTCTAAATATTTGTGTAATGATGATAGGAGATAGCATAGGTTAATGTAGCATATTTTCAGAGATATTACAATTAGGAATAACATATATTTAAGGATATATAGTAGATTTTTAGACATGTAAATCAGAATTCTTATTTAATGGAAGAACTCTCATTTGAGAGAACTCATTCAACAAAACTGACATGGCCTTTTTCAGTGCTTTGATTCTTAGTGTCTTTCATCTGTGGTTCCTTTTAGAATTTCTTTTTTGAAAGTTTTGGTTTTGCTTAGTGGTTTTTTGTCAACAGTCAGTCCTAAGTATCCTGAAATTTTAGGAATCTTGGAATCTTAGTCTTGGTCATTCTGGTTATTTTGTATCATTGCATTTCTATTTTCCTTAGCTTGTCAAGAACATGGCATCATATCAGTTTGAGTCCTTCCATGTTCGTTTCACAGGAAAAAATTACTCTACCTGGGAATTTCAATTCCAACTATTTGTCACATACAGATGGAAGTGATCCTACTCCTGTAGATCCTACAAAGTTCGGTCGTTGGAAGGTTAAAGATGCTCGGGTGATGACATGGATTTTAGGGTTAATTGACCCTATTATTGTTCTTAATCTCAGGCCATACAAGATAGCAAAGGCCATGTAGGATTATTTACAAAATGTTTATAACCAAGGCCATAGCGCAAGGCGCTTTTAGTTAGAACATGAAATTGCTATGTACTCTCAAGGAGGTCTCTCTGTTCAAGATTATTTTTCTGGATTTCATAACTTATGGGCTGAATTTACCGATATCATTTATGCTAAAATACCTCTTGAATCTCTTTCCATCATTCAAGGAGTTCATGAATAAAGTAAGCGAGATCAATTTTTGATGAAATTGCGATTTGATTTTGAAAGTGTTCGCTCCAACTTGATGAACTGTGATCCATATCCCTTATTGGATGTTTGTTTTGGGGAATTACTTCATGAAGAGCATGGTCTCTTCACACAAAATGCTTTTCATCAAGGAAATGTTGTCATTGTTACATTTACAGTTAAAGGGAAAGAAAAGGGCAAGGATATGGCTAGAACTCAATGCTACAGTTGCAAGAAATATGGTCATATTGCTAGCAATTGTGGCAAGAAGTTTTCTATCTACTGTAAACAACAAGGACACATTATCAAAGAGTGTCCCACACGTCCTTAAAACCATAGGACAAATGATTTTCAAGATGGGATAAATGGTTCCACTACAGATAACTCGTCTTCCGTTGGACAAGGTCATACTCCTGAAACGGTACAACAAATGATCTTGTCAGCATTTTCAGCTTTGGGGCTGCAAGGTAATGAGGTAATATCTAAATTTTGGCTTGTTGATTCTGGCGCTTCCAATCATATGACCAACTCAACTAATATACTCGAAAGCATCTGTGAGTATAATGGTCCAACACAAATTCAGGTTGCCAATAGTAGTAATTTACTCATTACTAAGGTTGGGGATATTTTTGAAACTTTCAAGAATGTTTTTGTATCACCAAATCTCTCCACTAGTCTTATTTCAGTTGGCTAATTGGTAGATAACAATTGTGATGTAAATTTTTCTCGTAATTGTTGTCTTGTGCAGGATCAGATGTCGGGGACGATAATTGCCAAGGGGCCTAAAGTTGGAAGATTGTTTCCTATACTTTTTTCTATCCCTCCCGATCTAGCTTTTGCTTCTACCACTACTAAGAATGAGGTTTGGCATAAACGTCTAGGACATCCAAATTCTATTATGTTTTCTCATTTGTCGAATTCTAGTTTATTGGGAAATAAAAATCAATTTTCAGCTACTTCCTTTGATTTTTCTACTTGTAAATTAGGCAAAAGTAAAACTCTTCCTTTTCCTAATTTTGGTAGTCGTACTGCAAAGTGTTTTGATGTCATTCATAATGATGTTTGGGGCATTTCACCAGTTATTTCTCATGCTCATTTCAAGTATTTTGTGTCATTTTTAGATGACTATAGTCGGTTTACATGGGTGTATTTTCTTCTATCTAAATCTGAAGTGTTTTCCATATTCAATAAATTTTTGGCCTACGTTGAGACTCAATTTTCCACATGCATCAAAATATTAAGATCTGATTATGGTGGAGAATATATGTCTCGTGAATTCAATAATTTCTTGCTTGAGAAACGAATTGTATCACAATGCTCTTGCCCATATACGCCACAACAAAATGGGGTTACTGAGCGTAAAAATCGTCAGCTTTTACTTGTCACTCCTACATTATTGATCGAGTCCTCTGTTTCATCTAAATATTGGGTTGAAGTTTTGTCTACTACTGTCTATTTGATTAATAGACTTCCATCTAAAGTGTTAAATCTTAAGTCTCCATATTATTGTCTTTTTTACAAGCATCCCATCTATCATAGTTTTCATATGTTTGGTTGTGTTTGTTTTGTGCACCTGCCTCCTTCTCAATGCAATAAACTCTATGTTCAGTGTATTAAATGTGCTTTTATGGGCTATAGTACTTCACAAAAAGGTTTTATTTGCTATGATACAAGTTCTAAGAAATTTCATGTTTCTAGAAATGTTATTTTCTTTGAGAATTAGTATTTCTTTCCTACTCATGTTGAGTCATCTTTTGTTTCTCCTCTTCTTCATACTTTTGAGGATTTGTCATTGTCTTCTAAACGGTTCAAACTAGGATTTGTATATGAACGACGTCAGTTTACCCCATCCCGAAATAGATCCGCCACCTGAGATTGCTCCATAACCAAAATATGAGATTTCTTCAAGGTCTGCTCTTCTTGAGCCTCTTCGGCGATATACCAGAGTGTCTCGAACTCTTAAATTGTATTGTTTTTCTTCTACTTTATCCACCATCTCTATTCTAACAGGTTACTCACAAGCCTCCAATCTTGAATGTTGGCAAAAAGCAATGGAGGAGGAACTTTTAGCTTTTAAATAAGATAATACATGGGACGTTGTTCCTTTTCCTCCAAATGTCCGTCCAATTGGATGTAAATGGGTTTATTCAATTAAATTTCATTCTGATGGAACTCTTGATCGGTACAAAGCTCAATTGGTGGTCCATGGAAACAAACATGAGTATGGTGTATACTATGAGAAGATGTTTGCCCCTGTAGCAAAAATGACTACGGTGCGAACTATTATTACCATTGCTTCATCACAAAATTTGCCTTTTCATCAAATGGATGTAAAAAATGCTTTTCTTCATGGTGATCTTAAAAAAGATATTTATATGAAACTCCCACCTGGTTTATTCTCATCACCTACATCAGATGTATGCAAGTTGAAGCGTTCTTTATATGGATTAAAACAAGCTTCGAGAACTTGGTTTGACAAGTTTCGGTCTACTTTGCTTCAATTCTCTTTTGAGTAGAGCAAATATGACTCGTCTTTGTTTCTTCGAAAAATATCTGTAGCTTGTGTTCTTCTTTTTGTGTATGTAGATGACATTATTATCACAGGAACTGATTCTTCACTAATTAGCCTCCAACAACAGCTTAAAGATTCTTTTCATATGAAATATCTTGGTACTCTTAGATACTTTTTGGGGTTAGAAGTTCATTATAATTCTTTAGTGTGTTCTTGAACCAACACAAATATACTCAGGACTTGATTGCTTTGGTTGGTCTTCAAGAATCGTCCTCTGTAAATACTTCATTGGAATTGAATGTAAAGTACTATCGTGCGGAAGGAGATCTTTTTCCTGATCCAACTTTGTATCGGTAATTAGTTGGGAGCCTAAATTATCATACTATTACTCGACCTGATATCTCTGTTGCAGTTCAACTAGTGAGTAAATTTATGTAGGCTCTCCGTCATCTACATTTGGTGGCTTTCTGTCGCATCATTCAATATCTATTGGGAAAATCTACTCGTATATTATTTTATCCTAGTGGTTCTAAGATTCAGCTTAATGCATATAATGATTCTGATTGGGATAGATGTACTGATACCTGTCGCTGTATCACGAGTTAGTGTATGTTTCTTGGAGATTCCTTGATATCTTGGAAGAGCAAGAAGCAAGACCGTGTATCAAAATCTTCCACAGAATCTAACTATCGAGCTATGTCTACTACTTGCTCTGAGATTGTTTGGCTTCGTGGTTTACTTTTAGAAATTGGATTTTCTCAATCTAATCCCACTCATCTCCATCCTGACAACACAAGTGCTATTCAGATTTCTACTAATCCAGTTTATCATGAAAGGACCAAACACATTGAAGTGGACTGTCATTATATCAGAGAAGTTGTAGATAAGAGAGTCATTACTCTTCCACATGTATCCAATGATCTTCAAATAGCTGATGTGCTTACAAAGTCTATGGCTCGACAACATCATCAGTCTCTAGTAGGCAAATTGATGCCTTTTGATCTACCGACATCAATTTGAGGGGGATGTTAGCATGATTGGACATATTCTAAATATATGTACATATCTATGTAATAACTCTAAATATTTGTGCAGTGATGATAAGAGATAGCATATATTAATGTAGCATAGTTTCAGAGATATTACAATTAGGAATAACATATATTTAGGGATATATAGCAGATTTCTAGGCATGTAAATCAGAATTCTTCCTATAATGGAAGAACTCTCATTTGAGAGAACTCATTCAACAAAACTAACAGTGTAGGTTCCCACATATTAAGGATTTATGAAAGTCAAAAAATGAATAAAATGGGAATAATCTGTCAGGCTTCTCTATAGCGACCTTCACTATAGTGAAGACAACAAAGCTACAAGTCTTCACTATAGCGAAGCGAATGGTCTATAGTGAAAGTCATGAAACAATAACTTTGGTTTTTAAGTCATTTTTTTTGTTCATTCTTGGTTATAACTTATAATATTTAATCAGAGAGCCCTAAAGGCAACTTTAATTTCTCAAGACTTAGTGCTATTCTCTCTTGAGGGTAAGTGTTTTCAGTCCATCTTTTCCTTTTGTAATTCACTTTCTTCATAATATCAAATGGTGAATTTGTAACACCTCCGATTTTAAACTTGTGAATACTTAGAAAATAGCTTAAAAAACTAGCTTGAATTTTTAAAGTACCAGGTTTCCACAATCGGCATCCACAAGCCGTGAATAAGGCTCGTGAAACTGAATAAAAAAAGTGTCATTTTGTATGAGTCTCACCTAGAGAGTTTCACGAGTCGTAGACCATTCCACGAGCCATGTAATAACCTTGTAAACTCGGTAATGAAAGTTTTCATTTAGTATAAGTCTTATAAATTGTGAACCAATCCACGATTCGTGGAATGGATTCGTGATATAGAATCAGAAAGTTGTCAGAATCACCTGAGTTCTACTGAAGGAGTCCACGAGCTGTAGATCATTCCACGAGTTGTGGATGACTGTCACAATCCAAAAATGGACGTGATGGCACTCGTCTAAGTCCACCAATACAAGTCAGTCTAAACTCAATATGAAAGAAATGCAAAAATAAACTGATAATAAATGCGGAGACACTTAGTAAAATCAATAACACACTCAAAATTTAGAAGTTCCTCAAGTAAAATCAATAACACGCCCACTCGGAGCATGACACAAGTAGAGATTGTGACAACAACGTTTAAGAGTCTCTAATACACTTTGGCCATCATCTCCATCTCAAAACGTGACAAATGAAAATGTCGTTCATATGAATGCATACCAACCAAATCCAAATCATTCTTAATACAATAACACCATATAAACAACAAGGTATACACATATCAAACTACAGTCGTACTAAACTGGAACTCCAGCCAGTCCAAGTTCAAAGTCTCAGGCCCATACACATGATAATAATGTGATAGAAGCCCGAAAACAAGTAGAAAATGGCATACAACCACACTAAATCAATCAACGCACGTAGCTCTAAGTTTTAAACCACCTAAATGAATTCTAAGGATCCTATAATTCTAAACAAGATTAAGTCTAATCCTAATTTAAGGCTTCACGGTTAAAAAGCTAGACTAATAACCCAAAATGGCTAAAAATATAACTAAGGATCATACAAACCTAAAATATCATCCTAAAACCTTTCTCACGATCAGTGCTACTCAATTTATAAAGAATCTAACTAAGCCAAGTCTAAAAATAGGGAATTGTAACTTACCTCATGACAAAGCCACACTTAAACCTCTATTCCTGAGCTTTTCCTTTCGAACAACCTCCAAATAATGGCATGCTATCAAATTAGCGATGTAGAGATTAATATGAGCAAAATGATAACCTATTTGTCATAAAAAGATTTGATTCCAAAATCACATCAAAATAAAAGCATGGGATCCGCGCGTGAAATCACAAAATTGATTTTGTCACAAGGTCTCATGAGCTAACTCAAGGAACTTAGGCCCCAAAAACTGGGCACACTTAAAGCACCAATCGAGCTCAGAATAGCCCCACCAAAAGAGAGCTCAAGAGCAATTTAAGAAAGGGAATTAAATGAGGAATTTGACGAAAACTTACAAGTTAACAGAAGATTTTACGATCCCCAATATTCTCCCACACAATCCTCCAACAATTTCCTACTAATTTCTCCTTAAATTCGATCTGGAGATCGCCTCCTATGAAGTTGGTCTCGAGAAATGCATACTGCAAATTGTCAAAACTAATATAACTGTCACACAATTACTCATCGTGATCGCGTGATCCATACAATCATGATCACAACTTATAACCATTAACTGTTCCATTGACCCTTTATCATGATCACGATTGTCAATGTTTATGATCGTGTTGACTATGGAAGTTGGCCTTCGCGATTGTAGTTCCAAGCTCGCAATCATGAAAACCATTTCACTGGTCTTTACGAAAGCATCTCCAAGCATGTGAACACGATGAACAAAGTTGGATGCACCGGCATCAACTCCATCTACTCAATTTTAAGGTTGAGAAAATGCTCTGATGGAGGCTTGAGATTCATTTAGAACCACGTGCATGCAAACAAACTATACCCCATAAAAATGACATTTCGAACTCAACAAAATCGATGAAACAACCAATAGAGGTTGTCTCGATAAAATATTGACTCAAGTCAACACTTACACAAATCAACCAATAAGCATAACACAAAACACTATAAAATCATCTCGATCACCTTGGGATCCAAACCACAAATAATTCATAATCAAACTCAACATTTAGGAGCTAATATAAATCTGACGGAATTCTCATCCGAGCATGTTTACCAAGAACGTTGACCGAAGTCAATCCTTTACTATACTTCTAAAAATATCTCACCTAATGACTCAAACTCACATTGAAGGCTTCGGTACCCGAATCAACATGATACTAATTTAAAATGGACCTTCCAGAGCTAATGAAAGTGATAGAAATCTTATACAGCGTTAGATTCTCCAAAAATTGATCAAAGTTAACTCTTCCAACATAAAAAACACCAAAAGTGGAAAATTTAGAAAAAAAAACCTCTCACGACCACCTCAAAAAATGTGTCACTCATTCCAACACGTCACAATCACTAGACAAAAGCTAAGGGAAGAGGCAAAATAGAAATATCATATAAAAGCAAGCAAATAACCAAAGGGGTCATAACACTATAAAACCAAGTTGTTCATCCTTTGAACAATCTAACGCCAAAAAGACAAATGTCTTGGTAAGACGGACAAAGTTGTGAAGCTAATACATCAAGTTTAGAAGTTAACTTCAGAAACGAAATCAGCTAATTTCCTAAGGAACTTTATTTAGAAACTTTAATTTATGACGGAACTTTTATTTTGAATCTCGTGGGATCAAGTGACTGATAATTTTCACATTGGATGTTCAATTTATGTATTTTTTACCGCAAGCTTTCAAGATGAAGAGCTAATCTGCACCATAAAGCGCATATGACATCTAATCTGCACCAAAGAGCTAATCTACACCTAAGATCTAATCTGCACCAATATGTCCAAAAGGATTATGGTTCAACCTTGGCTTAGTGGCTCATCCCTTTGACACCTTTTGTTGAGGCTCGACATATCTATTTGGTGCTTTAAATCAAATTTCAGTCAATCATGTATATTTATTCAAAACGCTTGTAAATTCCAAAGTGATATGGATATTTATTCAATGGAAGTTGAAAGAATATTGATGGATTGAAGTCAAAGCACACAAAAAGAATGAAGTATGTTATCATCATAGTCATATGTGAACAAAAAAGTATATATGACATCATAAACCTTGACACACTCCATAATTACCTTATAGCAGGGCTTCACGCCATCTACCCATTTCCATTAGCCAAACATGTAGTAGGTGTTGAAAAATCTAGAAGATGGAACACTCCAATTGCTGAAACATCCCTCGGGATGAGAAGATTCGGCAGATGCAATTTCCTGATGAATTGTGGATTTCAGTAGAAGAACATGAAACATGAATTGTGGATTCGACAGATGCGACTTCATAATAATAGCTTTGCTTGAGATGTCTCCCATGAC
>JAJOOE010000949.1:0-39297 GCA_036250405.1 Solanum raphanifolium | reverse complement strand
AGGATGGAGTTATATTGTTTCACTTTCTTTCATGTATTTGTCTTTTTGACATGATGTATGGGCTAGGCTCAATTTCATTCTATTGTATTAGATGGCTATGATGAGACAAGTGTTTTCTACTTCCACTTTTCTTTTATAAAATGTTTTGCACTTGGACTATCATTTTACTCTTACATTTCTATTTCTTATGTTATGAGAGTTAAGTGGCTTGCATGGAGTCCTTTAGGGTTCTATACGCTATGTCACATCTAAGGGGTACCCTTGGGTCGTGACAAAATTGGTTATCAGAGCACAAGGTTTAGAAAGGTCTTAGGATGTTTCATAAGCCACGTCTAGTAGAGTCTTGTTCATGAGTGTGAAGCACGCCACATTTATGAATGAGAGGCTACAAGATGATTAGGAAACTCCACTTCTTTCATTACTCTTACGTCATGCAATAGATTTTAACTCTATAAGGTCTCTCTCCTAATCCTTATCATATGTTATTCAGGATATGGATACTTGAAGAGCTTATGCTTGAAGGAATGTGAGTATGAGTGTGAGGGAATATTCTCTAAAGTTCACTTAATTTTCTAAGTATGCTCCAACAATGGACGCCGATTCAAGGGCTAGGATGAGTAAGTTTGTTTCGGGTGTTTCAGAAATTGTGGTTAAAGAGTGCCGAACCTCCATGCTCATTTATGACATGGACATCTCTCATCTCATGGTGCATGCACAAAAAATTGAGGAGGAGAAACTTAAGGAAAAGTCTAGATAGGTGAAAAGGGCGAAGACCAGTGATGGAAATTTCTCATATGCAAGGTCCGATGGACATGGTCGACCTAGATTTCGACAAAGTTTTCCGGTCAAGGTTCCTCCAATGCTCCTCCTAAGTTCAACAAGGATAGGGTGTCTAACCCTAAGCCTCAAGGAGGTGATGGTAGTGGATCTTCACTACCCATGTCTACTTGTACTAACTATGGAAGGAAGCACGAGGGTAAGTGCCTAGCCGACACAGATGGTTGTTATGGTTGTGGTAAAAGTGGCCACAAAATGAGGGATTTCCAAATGCTTAAGGCTAAAGGAAGAGAGGGCAATCAAGCTACTCCTAGTGGTTCGCGTTCCAATGCTCCTAAACAAAACCTCTTCTATGCACTTCCGACCCGAGGTGCACAAGAGGGTTCTCCCGATGTGGTTACCAGTATGTTGAACGTTTTCCAACTTGATGTTTGTTCTTTAATTGATCTCGGTGATACCTGGTCTAATTACCATGGGGTTAACTAATGGGTTAAGGTTTCAAACCTAATTCCTACAACTGATCTCCAATTGTTGCTTGAAAGCGATTAATTGGAGTGGATAATTAGTTCAATACTAGCAATTTAGGTTTGATGTCTATGACTTACTTGAAAGAGAGGTTATGGTTCAAATATATTTTCCCTATTCTTGAAAGATAGGATAGAGTAAGGTATTGGGTTGTTTTGGATTGATATATAAATGTGACCGGAAGGAGATTCTATGCATAGATGCTTTGAGATCGAAAGACGATTAGGGTCAATGAAGATGACTTAGCCTATTCATGAATGTTCATCACTATAGAGCAGCATAATTACCCCTATATAAGATTGACTTCCAATCCCCGCACCCTAGATTGCTTCTTAACTCTTCATTTCGTTTATTTTCTAGCTTAATTTTGATAATTGTTAATCAAAGCATTCTATTAAGTTGGTGGTTCCATCTACCCAATTGTATTATACTATTAAAAATGAGAAGATTTAAAATCCATATTTATTGATAGTGAATCCTCTACGATAAACCAATCCTTGTGGAATTACACCCTGACTCTTCGTTGAGTTTTTTTTATTACTAAAAGCGATCACTCACTCTTTTTACTGGCTTTAGAGGGTGATTTGAGCGTTATCAAAACACAATGACAAGGAGCATCATATGTATCCCATAATATAATAACATAAGACAATACAATGTTGTATTCAACAAAATGCAACACAACACAATACAATATAAAACAACAACATACAATACGATATATCCCTCTTATTTAATTTTTTTTTTACTTTTTTTTTTTGCATAAAGATCATACTTTCAGACATTGGTTCAGAAATTAAAATACCCAAAATAAAATATATTATTATTACTTTGCTTTGTGTCCATACGATTTGTATGTATTAGTCCCAAAAAAAGAGTAAAAAATATTACTTATCCGAAGTTGAATTTTCTGATAGATCTGATTTTTGTGTTATTAGATTTATATTTATGTTTATCTTATGTAAAATACATAGTTAAGAATATTCGGTTTAAGAATTAATAATTATGTTACCATCTGCGAAATTTACCCTTACTTTATCATGTCACAACAACAAAACAACTGTAGATATCTTCAATATTGCTCTCTTTTAAGCATTCCTTAAGAAATTAAAAGGTCTAAATATACCTTCAAAAAATAAAAATTATGAAGTATACTCTTATTTGGCGAGGGATATATTTTCTTATTTGGAAGTTTTTATTTATTTGGGGGGATACTTACGATAAAAGATAACTTGAGTGCATCTACGAACTGATAATTGTCGACAAACAATATAAGACAATTCACAAATGTAATAAGGACAACATGCACTATCTTTCAATTGTATTAGGGATATAACTGAAATTGTTTAAGAACCCTCTCTACTTCTGTAACACCCCAAAAACCTTTAAGCTAAAATATGAACCATTCTTCATAAGTGTATAGGGTATTACCGGATGATTCTTAATTGTGCATATGTTGTTAAAGTCAATTATTTAGTGTGGGAGGATATTTGAAGATTAATTAAAGTAATAACCCTATAAGACAAAGTTTAGTTGAAAGTTTCCTTATCGGTTAAGTTTCCATATAAGATTTTACTTTGATCAAATTTAAATAACCATATATCCTAGATACTAAGAGTTAAGTGGCCACCAACAAGGATTGTGGTGGAATGGTAAGTACTCCTTCATCCTTAACCAAGAGGTCTCGGGTTCGAGTCCCCTTGGGTACTGAGTCGCCTTTGTTATGGAGCACTTTAACCCTCAATGTTGGACTTCCTGGCGTGAGTCCGAATTTAGTCGGGCTCCAATGTGGGTACCGGACACCGGATGGGAAACCAAAAAAAAAGAGTTAAGTGGCCCACAACCTATCAAATTAAAGGCCTGTGAATCTTGTTTCCAATGCCACCAAGTTTACATCATTCAAATTTGGGAGTAGAGAATTAGGAGCATATTACTATATAATGTACTGCAGTTCCGTTTTAGCTGCAAAAAAATTCTAAATAAGGTAATTTTTTTCTCCTTATAACATTGGAAAAACCTTAAAAATGGATTTCTTAACTCTTATAAAGCCCTAAACAATCCTATTTCCCTTTATTTAATTCTTTCTTCTCTTCTCTCAAACCCTAATACAAAATTCTACGGAAGATCAAAGAGTAAAACTTTCAAGCAAGATTCTTTCAAATATTTTTCAAGATTCTTCTTCAAACAATGTTCTTCCAAATCTTTTCATGATTCTTCTTCAAAGTAATTTCTTCCCCAAGTGTTTCAATGTTTTCAACTCAAATTCCTTCTTATAGTCATAATCATTAATAGAAATCTTTATCCTTGACGGTAGGATTTTCTAGAAACTAATCCAAGAATCTCTAGAAAGGATTTTTTTATATTTCTTCTTCAAGATAGAGTTCTTCTTCAATATTAATGAAGAATTCAAGGTATGTAAGATTATTAAAGTGAGGAACTTTGTTCTTTCTCACGCCCTACTCCTTCAATATATGATGTTAAGATCAAAGCTACTATTTTTACCCAAGATTTTGTGATTTCGAATTTCTTTTTGCTCCTATCATTGATTCTTAATTTTTATCATCAAAATTATGGTACTTTATGTGATTAATGATTATTTATTCATGGTTCATGCTTATTATTGCACATGAACCCCTTTCTAATAGAAGTTATTTAAAAATCATGTCGTAGTATTTAATATGCATTAATTTCACAAACAGAGTATGTCCATGATTTAAAGAAGTCTTTGAAGAAAGAGTTCAAGAAAGTATATTTAGTTTTAAGTACACTATTTTAAGAAGTATTTCAAAAGGTATTATTATCTTTAATTTCAAATGTATTATTTAGGAAGTATTCTAAGAAAGTGATGATTTATGACTAAATAATGCTTTAAAGTAAGTGTCAATGATTTGTTAAAGGTTTTCTCACATTCAAATATGATCATGATTGTGGAAGGTATTTCTCACATATCGATTCACATTGGTAAAAGATTTTCTCACCTGTTCTTGAATTGAAATTTAAGAAGTAATTCTAGGTTTTGATTTTAAGTTATGGATTGGTATTGATCATTGCCTTTCCTATGCTATAATGATATTTGACTTTTATCTATTCCGTTGGGATTTGGAATTAGCACCGAGAGGATTTGAGGTCGAGGCTCAAACAAGATAGTCTCTAGTAGCAACCTCTAGTCCCTAACTACATGCCCCGTAGGATTCTCTTAAATGACCTAGCTAGTTGATCAACTTTAGGAAAAGATGATGTGTACGGATGCTACCTTGGGAAGTAGAATTCCCTTCTTTCGGTATGAGGGAGATACCAGATTCCATGACATAGCTCACATGGTCATATTGTTAGTTAAAGCTAATGTCCTACAAAAGAATTATGTTTCCTCAAAAGTTTTTTGAAAGATTCTCAAATGTCTTTAAGTATGTATTGACCCATTTTATGATTTATGATTTGTTTGTCAAGGCTTTTATCACTTTATACTTGGTCTTGCATATAATGTTTAAATTCATCATGTCCATCTTTACAAATTATCATACATATAGCTCATACTCAGTATATTAAAAGTACTAATTTTCATACCTCTTGTGCCTATATTTTTAATGTGATGTAGATTCAAGTTCTTACTATCAGATCCTAGTCAGTTGGATCGCAGCTTTGAGTCAGAAGGTGATGAGTTCTCTTATTTCTGACACTCAAGTCACTTTGTAGTTCCAATATGGTATTTCAATTCACATGTGTTGATTAAGGTCAGTGGAGGTCATGTCCCACAAACTATAATCAATATTAGTAGAGGCATCATAGATAGTTAGTTACAGTTCTTATATTTAGTCTATTCTATTTCAGATTTTTTTCCATATTAGAATTGTTGTATACAAAACTTTGTTCACAAATATATTGAACCATTATTCCATAATTATAATTTTGCTCAATAATTTGAATTATTTTAAATGTTCATATTTAGTTGCTTATGACTATAGTAGTATCAAAGGTTAGCTTGGAGTCAGTTGTAATTCGAAGAACTATGTTATGACTCGGGGTGGTTTTGGGTCGTGACAAATTAAAACTGCCAAATAGGTCCTACGATTGTGATCTACGGTCCGTGGAAATTTTTGCGGGCTGTCCTGACGAACCATAGAACCAAGTAATGGGGGAAACTTTTGCTGATTGTAGTACTTCTTATGGTCCGTATGACCCTCTCGTAGAACTCAATTACAAGCTCAAAATTTTTTCATGTCTGGAACTCTTCAAGTAGCACATTCTACTGCCCGGAGTAGTTCCTACAACTCGTCCTAAAAATCCCTAGGACACATTACTTGGACTTGAATTTTCCAAATCAAAATTTGGTTTCTATGACTACCTTTCTAGGACTTCCTACAGTCTATAGGTATGTTTAGTAGAACTAGTTATCAGCATCTTTTTTTCATTTTTATGTTCTCGGGTGTTACGTTATCACTCCCTTGGGAAGATTCGTCCTCAAATGAGATCATACTGAGCATGGAAGGGGAGGGGAAAGGCCTACCAAAAAAAATGCATAACTCAAAATACCAAACTGAAAGAGTACTTTACAAAGGGTTAGTACCTTACATTGGAAATGAATCAGATGAAAAGAGATGACAATATATCTGTTTTATATCCTCCTCGACTTACCATGTTTCCTCCTAAACAAAATGATTTCTCCAAAAGATCACATTGACCAATGCAACCTCTTTGGTTGTCAACTTGCGAACCTGATGATCGAGAATATGAATTGGAATCTTCTCATAGGACAAGCTTTCCTTCAGTCTCCAATACTCTTAGTAGGCCCATTAAGTGGAGGATCACCTAAAAACTTCTTTAGCATTGAAATATGAAATACCGAATTGACTGCTACTAACTCTGGTGGTAGCTCCAACTCATAAGCTACATTACCAATCCTCTTGGATCTTGTGTAAGGACCAATGTTTCGGGGACCGAGCTTCCCCCTTTTACCAAACCTCATAGCACCCTTCATGGGTGAAATCTTCAGATATACCAAATCATCAACCTCAAACTCCATATCTCTTCTTCTAACATATGAGTAGGATTTCTGATGATTCTGCTCTCTATTTTCAACCTCTCTTGGATTCTTTTGACCTTCTCCATGGATTGTTAAACTAAGCCTTACCCTATCAACTAAGGTCACCAACCTAAAACCAACTAATAAGATATCTAAACCCTCACCTATAAAGAGCCTCATATAAAGCCATCTAAATGAGGATGTGATAACTGTTATTATAAGACAACTATATGAGAGGCAACTAATCATCCTAATTACCTTCGAAATCGAAAGCACAAGATCTCAACATATCCTCCAAGGTCTAAATTGTGCGCTCTGCTTCACCATATGTTTGAGGATGGTAAATAGTACTAAGGTTTAGCTTCGAACCTAAACCTTTCTGAAACGACTTCCAAAATTATGTGGTAAACTAAGAAACTCTATCAAAAACGATTGACAAGGTAACTCGATGTAATCAAACTATATCGCGAATGTATAGAGTGGCATATTTCTTTACTAAATTTGCAATCTTTACTGGTAAGAAATTGGCTGATTTATTCATATGATCTACAATAACCCAAATCGAATCATGCTGTTGTAACACCTCTGATTAGAGAAAGGCCTAAAATGGGGTAATAGGGAGGACGTCACAGGCCAACACCTGAACCGTGGACTATCCACACAGCCTTTATTGGCTCATTAAATTGACCACAACTCGTGTGGTGGCCCGTGGTAAGTTCCACATAACATACATAGCAAGGCCCCTCCCACGGGGTCTTTAACGACCCGTTGGGAGGTGGATGGGTTGTCAAAATGCCGGTGTGTGGGAGGAAAAACCTACCCTAGAGTTGGCCTCCTCCCATGAGCCCCTTCAGGAGTCGTGAAGAGCCAAACGACTCGTTAGGATGGTGGTAAAGTGTCAAGGCAACAAGGGACCTCTCCCAGGCCACTGGTAAAGGATCTCAGCTGCCACCACGACCCGTGAGATCTTCGATGACTGGTGAGGGTCACCATCTGGTGGTTGCATCAACTTTAAGTTAGGGGCTTTTAGGGCTTTTCCTAATTATTCTATCCAAACACTATGTCATTTTACCCTTACCTAGAAGTCCTATATAAGTGTTATTTTTACCTCAAATATCTCCAATTGAAATCATTATCTCAAATTTCCTAAAAGAAGAACAAGTCTTCCTTTGAAATATTTCTCTCTCTAGAAGTTGAAGAACAAAGCTAGGTATTGCAAGTCAAGTCTCCATGTAACACCCAGAAAGCTAGTAGGTGAAACTAGATCCCTACATGAGAGTTTTAGCTAGCGTTTTGCCATAAATTTCTAAATATTCTTGGCAAATATTATTTGGGTGAAAATTTGGGTGAAATTTCACCATGTGTTTGGCCATAGTATTTGGAAAATATATTTCACTTTTTTAGAAAAATATGATTTATACCCATAAGTTTTAAAAACTATCAAAACTAACCATAAGTTTGTATTACAAGCCAATTGAATCTTCGTTGCAACAGTAACAAATAGTGTACATGACACTAGAGCAATGTGGTAGTTTGGAGTGAGTGCAGCAAGCATCATTCCATACATCGTGAAGTAGACAAAGCACATGAATTTGTTACCCTGAGCCAATTGTTCATCATTTTCATCAACAACCATATCATCATTTAATAATCACTGAATATTTCATCACTACTTTGGTGTTCACATGAAAAATTATGTAATACGACACAAACAACTACTATAGAGGGTGTTTTTGTAAAATATAAAAGTTTGGGGTAAAATTTTAATTTTCTAAAGATCCCAAATAATGAGATTTGGCCCAAATACTAGAAAAAACTAGTATTTGGGAATTTGGGATATTTGCCAAAAATATTTGCCAAATAATGGCAAATTGTATGGACAAACACTATTTGCCAAAAATTTTCCCAAATATTATTTGGGAAATCTATGGCCAAACGGGCCCTTAGAGTTTGAGGTGTGGGTTAGAATAGTAAAATGAATTCCTGAACTTAGAATGAGGGTTTTCGTGTTAGGGCATCAGGGTACGAACCCCCAAGGACCAACCAAGGGTTCTTGAGGGGAACCCAAAATAGTCCCTAAAAGCTGCCCAAAATTGGGCCACCAACGGATGGGACTCACGCCCCGTAGGTGGACTCATTCTCCGTAGGTGGGGGTAGTGGGTTAAGGCCTTGCTTTCCCCTATTTTTATAGCCACAACTCACCACCCACGAAGGTGCAGTACGGCCCATAGACCTACCCACGGTCCGTGGGTTGGGGTCTCGTGGGTGGGGGCAGTTTTGAAGTTTAGTCTTTTATGTTAGGGGCATAGGGGTTAATTCCTTATTATTTAGGGGTTAAGTGGGGAAGGTTAGTTACTTATTAAACCACGTATATAATCCTAATAGACTGCTAAACTAAGTCAATTAAATCATTCTTGCAAGATCAAAAAATAAACTCATTCCCTCCCAAATATTTCTCTCTATAAAACTGCATAGAAAAAGAAGAAGAAGGTCAAGTCTAGGGTTTAAGGGGCTTCCTTTTCTACTCAATTTCGTGGTGAATCTTCATAAGGTATGTTGGCTTATTCATCTATGGGTTCTTCCACCCATAGAGTCCCATAGGTTTCACCCAATTATGAAGACAAAACCCCAGTCTAGCTAGGGTTTCTTCCTACATTGTGGGTAGTGTTGAAGTATGACTCCAATCAAGTGGATAATACTTAATTATGATTGATTTAGTCTTGAATTATAATAGTATGATGAATTTATGTGATTTCCATGGTTAACTCTAGTCTAATTGATAGAATTGATATTATGTGGGTTTATGCCATGAAAGGTAAACTTAATGATTTATATGTGATCTTCTAGAATTAATGCTATGAGTACTAATTGATCAAGAATACAAACATATATACATGAATTGAATTAAAATAATGTTAATATGATGGATCATGACTACTAAAGTAGAAATTGAACCTTTATGAAGAATTATGACTAGAATCACCTACTAATGAAGAATGTGATAGAATGCCTTGAAATCTAGGTATGAATGATGATTATAAGAATTAAAGCTTTGAGTGTAAAGCTTGTGGTCATGAATGTTGATCGTTAGGGTTTTCAGGGTAAAACCAATTTGATGAATTAGGTATGTTAAGGCTTTGAGAGTAAAGTCTATATGAGAATGGAAGCTTAATGGATAGAGTTACGGTAGAAGACCTTTACCTACCTAATATACCTTATGAATGCTTAAATATATGAAGTGATAGAATCACTTGAGTCATGATGTTATCCATGTCTAATATAGAATTCTAGATATGGTACTATGCATGAATATGATATGGCATGAAAGGTTCTCTCACGTAGAATGATTCTAGGTTGAAAGTCTATTCTCACCTAAAATGAATCTAAGTCCTAGGCTATGAATGTGATGAAACTTGTTGTGATTCCCCTAAGACCTTACATGATAGGAATGTGAGGTGAGTTCCCTTGCTCTTAATTAGTTAAACATGAGGTGATTTCCCATGTCATGATATAGGAAGTGTGAGGTGATTACCCTTATTGTAAGTATGACTCCTAAGGCAAGCGGTGATTACCCATTTGCCTTTAGGTTGATCATGGAGGAAATTACCTATGATCCTTATATGATGATGTGGAGGCTAATACCTATATTTCATTAATAATGAACATGGAGTCGAATACCTATGAATCATTAGTATGTATGACTAGAGGTGATTTCCTTTGTCTTTATGATTCAATAGTATGTATAACTAGAGAAGATTATCCTTGTCTTTATGATTCCATGATATGTATGGCTTGAGGTGAGTACCCTTGTCCTTTATGATTAACTAAACATGTATGCCTTGAGGTGATTCCCCCTTGGATTTATTAACATGAGCATGACTAGTTTGGATTGTAGCTTGGTATGCCCATCCAATACATGCATGACTAGTTGTGATTCCCCTTGTCTTTATGATGTTAAGAGATGATAAACATGAATGATGAACCTAAAGTGTCTAGCTTAGCATGGGTAGGATTATGGGGTCTTGTTCATGCATGGCACAAGCTTGTTAAGGTGACTCATGAAGTGTTTCTTTTATATGATGTATGTATAGATAGGATTGTGCTATAGTTTCCTTCCTTGTTATGTTATGAGTGACTAAAGGTTATAGATTCCCTTGGTTATGAAGTAAGCTAAGAATGAGACCAAATGAATGGTAAGTATGAATATGGTGACTTCAAGGTTATGCTTAGTGTGAGTGGTATTAGGGGATGACATTCATGCATTACACAAGTATACTTTGAGGCTATTAGAAGTATAGTGCTCTTATTATATGAAATCCTAGGCCTTGACTATGCATATAGACTATGATTAAGATAACCAAAAAGGGATACTCAGCTTGGATGGTATTATGGGATGCTATTCATGCATTGCACAAGTATGCTTTGAGGTTACACTAGAGTGGTCTTACTATGATGTAAATGACTAGGAGTTGAATAATGCTTATATGATTCTTATGTTGGAGAATTTACTTATGATTGATATTGTCTCTTATGCTTATAGTTTATGTTTCATGAAGTATTTCATATGATTATAAATTAAGTCTTATTTTGACTAACCCTTATGTTGTGGTCTTATGGTGTTATGCTAGCTAACATATTTTGTACTAACGCATACTTTGCCTACATTCTAATCAGGTGTAGGGTTTCGGAGATTGAGTTCCATTCTTGAAGCTAGGTTTGTAAGGAACAAAGGATTTGAAGACTTGGTGAGCCCTTATAGCTTTGAGGACAAAACCCACTATTCCCTTTATGTCTTTTATTTTCATGTCCTGAGACTATTGTATGGGCTGTGTCCCAAAGTCTTTTAATTCAAGTTGAGTTTAGATGGTTTGAGACAAAAGTGTAGTAAAGACTTCCTCTTGCTTTTAAAAAGACTTTGATTGTATGGATAAATTTTTGTACTTTTCTATTATCTTATGTAATGATATGCTAAGGGATTATATGAGACCCCTTCGGGGTCAAGTACGCCATGTTACATCTAGGGTGTACCCATGGGTCATGACACTCCAATTTCTCTATTGAAGGCAAGCTCTTGACATTGAGTTATGATAGTTTTAATCGATGGAGCTCTTTCCTCCATGGGGTTCTCAAATTCTTAGATTTATAAAGTTAGAATTCTCCAATTGAGTTAGGGTTTTCTTCCATGTCATGGGTTCCTTTAAATATTGAGTTATTTGATTATGTTATGATCTACCAAGCATGATCTGAGATAATTACATGATTTTATGATGAATCACAATGAACCCATGTCTAACCTATGTTTTCAAGATATTGATGATTGAAAGTGGGTTTTGAACCATGAAAGGTGAATTGTGGAATTATGCATGTTCTTATGAAATTGATTAGATATAATGTAGATTGCTTGAAGAGTAAAAGAATATATGTTGTTACTATGGTTACTTTTTGTGAAAGGGTTTCTCACATAACTACTTCATGCATTAATTTGAAAGGTATTCTCACATAAAGAATTCTAAGGTTGAAAGGTCTTCTCACCTAAAATTAATCAAATATAAGGAGCTATTCTAAGAATGAGGCAAGCGGTGATTACCCATGACCTCTAACAAAATAAAAGAGTCGATTACCTATGTCACATGATGTAAGGACGAGAGACGATTACCGAAGTCCGTTAAAAAAATATGAATCAGAATAATAGAAATTCCATTGGAGTTATGCTTAGCACTGAGTGGACAAGAGTTGATTACCCAAGTCCCATAAACTATGTTCCTACATAGGATTGTCTAGATAGTCATTAGCTAGTTGATCCACGTAAGCTAGAAGTTCATGGTCTTACCTTGGCAAGTAGGACACCCTTTTTCAGTGTCAGAGACACCGAATTCCATGTTAAAAGCACACATGGTGTTACATGTCGGTCAAATTCTCCCACATTAATGAATCAAGGTTACTCCAAGGAGTATGTCACGTGTATTTAAGAAGATGTTTATGTGCATTGGCTATATTTTATGAGTTTTTTTTTCTAAACTACTTTATATATATATATATATATATATTAGACCATGTTCTAGCTTGGTCATTGCATCTCATGAAGATATCTCATATTAGCATGTTTTCAAACGTTTTATGCATGGCTATCATACTTGGTACATGTTTTGTAGTAAGGCATAATCTTGCCTACATTTCCACAAATGTAAGATCCGACCATACATATTGACACTTCCGTGACTAGGGCTTTCATATAGAAGATTGAAGATTGGTGAGTCCTCATAGTTCGAGGACCGAGATTTGATTTCCCTTTTTGTCTTTACTTTTTAATTTTCGAACATGATGTACAGGCTGCGTTCCGATCAATCATATGTACTAGATGGATTTTGAGATGATGTTTACACTTCTGCTTTACTCTATGAAACTTTTTCTATGTTAAAACTTTCTTTTAAATCATTTTATTCTATTTTCTTGTATGATGAATGCTAAGTGGCTTGTATAGGGCCTCACAGGGTCTTATACACCATGTTACGCCTAGGGGCTACCATGGATTGTGACAAACTTGGTAATCAGAGCACAAGGTTAATAAAGGTCCTAGGAAGTCTCATAAGCCAAGTCGAGTGAAGTCCCATTCATGAGTGTGAAGTGCCCCACATTTATGAATAAGAGGCTACAAGATGTTAGGAAATTCCACCTCTTTCATTACTCTAAACTCGTGCTATAGATTTTAACTCTATATTGTCTCTCTCCTAACCCCTATCCAATGCTCTACAGGATATGGCCACTCGAAGGGAATATGCTAGAATGAATATAGGAGAGAATGTTAATAAACAGGCTCCTCCTCAAGCTCCTTAAGTTCCGGTTGACCCTTTGGTCGAACAAGTGACTAAGGCACAATTTAGGGCTACTTTTCAAGTGTTGGCTCAAGCCATGACGTCCCAAGCCAATATGGAGGTTGGGGCTCCCATGAACCCTAATGTGGCTACAATGACATCTAGAGTGAGGGGCTTCACTAGAATGAATAGTCTAGATTTTGATGGTTCTAAGATTGAGGAAGACCTTCAAGAGTTTATTGATGAGGTTTTACAAGGTGTTGATGATCATGGGAGTGACGCCAGTTAAAAAGGTGGAGTTGGCCACTGATTAACTTAAGGGTGTTGCTAAAGCATGGTTCAACTAGTGGAAAGAAGGGAAAACAGTTTATGCGGGTCTTCTCGATTAGGAAACATTCAAGGTTGCTTTCCTTAATAGGTACTTTACCCTTGAGATGAGGGAGGCAAAGGTTCTTGAATTCATTAACCTTCGTCCAGGAAATATGAATGTGAAGGAATATTCTTTGAAGTTCACAAAATTGTCTATTTATGTTCCTACCATGGTTGCAGTCCCTAGGGCAAGGATGAGTAAGTTCATCTCAGAAATGTTTGAGATGGTGGTTAAGTTATGTCATACCGCTATGCTTGTTAATGATTGGACATTTCTCGTCTCATGGTTCATGCCCAATAAATCGAAGAGGAGAGACTTAAAGAAGGGTTGTGGGAGGGAAAGAGGGCCAAAACCGATAATAGTAACTTCTTATATTCAAGGTCCAGTGGACAACGTCGTTCTAAGATCCAATAAAGATTTTCCGTCCAAGGTTCATCCAATGCTCCTCCTAAGTTAAACAAATATAGGGTGTCTAACCCTAAGCCTCAAGGAGGAAATGGTGGTGGATCTTCATTGCCCACTTGTGACAAGTGTGGAAGGAAGCATGAGGATAGATTTCTAGCGGGTTCCAGTTCTTTCTTTGGTTGTGGTAAGATGGACCACAAGATAAGGGATTGTCCCTTGGTTTCTAAGAATGTGGGAGATTATTATTGACGGGCTCCACCTAGTCCTTCATCCAGTCCTAGTGGAAGTCAGAAGCAAAATAGATTTTGTGTACTTCAGACTCGTGGTGAACAAGATGGTTCTCTCAATGTGGTTACCAGTATGTTGAAAGTCTTCCAACTTGATGTTTATGCTTTAATTGACCTCGGTGCTACCTTGTCTTTTGTGACGCAATATGTGGCTATGAGGTTGAATGTTCTTCTGGATGTGTTGCTAGATCCTTTTTTTGTCTCTACTTAGGTTAGTGATTTTGTTGTGGCTAATAGGGTTTATAGAAAATTTCCCGTCTCCTTACCCCATAGAGTCACTCATGTTGACTTTATAGAACTTGTTATCCATGCTAAATTTCGATGTTATCCTTGGTATGGTTTGGTTACATGCATGTTACGCATCTATTGATTGTAGAACCTATGTAGTCAAGTTTCAGTTTCCAAATGAACCGATCCTAGAGTGGAAAGGGGGAAATTCTATGCCTAAGGTCCAGTTCATCTCTTGTCTTAAAGCTATAAAGATGATTTCAAAGGGTTGCATTTGCCATCTACTTAGAGTAAGGGATGCAAATGTCGAGACCCCTACTCTTGAGTCAGTCCCCATTGTAAATGAGTTTCCGGAAGTGTTTTCTGATGATTTACCCGGTATTCCTCTTGAAAGGGAAATAGACTTCGGTATTGACCTTCTCCCAGATACGCAACCTATTTTTATTCCTCCATATCATATCGATCTGGCATAACTTAAAGAATTAAAGGACCAATTGAAAGATTTGTTAGATAAGGGTTTCATCCGACAAAGTATCTCTCCATGGGGTGCCCCAGTTTTGTTTGATAGAGAGAAAGATGGTTCACTTTGTATATGTATTGACTACCGGCAATTGAAAAAGATTACCATTAAGAATAAGTATCCTATCCCAAGGATATATGATCTGTTTTACCAACTTCAAGGAGAAAAATACTTTTCTAAGATTGACCTCTGGTCGGGTTATCACCAATTGAGGGTGAATGAAGATGATATTCCGAAGACGGCTTTTCGAATTCGGTATGATCATTATGAGTTTTGGTAATGTCGTTTGGTTTGAATAATGCTCCGGAGGCATTTATGGATTTGATGAATAAAATGTTTAGACAACACCTGGATATGTTTGGAATTGTGCTCATTGATGATATACTAATCTATTGAAGGAATGAAGACAAACATACCAATCATTTGAGGATTGTGTTGCAAGTCCTCAAGGACCAACAACTCTTTGCAATGTTTAGTAAATGTGAGTGTTGGCAAAGGTCCGTGGCTTTTCTTGGTTACATTGTTTTCAGTAAGGGTATTGAGGTAGATCCTAAGAGGATAGATGCGGTTAAGATTTGGCCTACACCTCTATCCCTTTTAGATATTAGGATTTTCTTGGGTTTAGCTAGTTACTATAGAAGGTTTGTCGAAGAGTACTGTTCGATTGCTTCTCCTCTGACAACATTGACTCAAAAGAAGATTAAGTTTGTATGGTCCGAGGTGTGTGAAAAGAGTTTTAAAGAATTGAAAGATAAACTTACTTCGTCTCCAGTCTTGACATTGCCAACAGGGGCCAGTGGTTTTATTGTATATTGTGACGCCTCAAGAACTGGGATTGGATGTGTACTTATGCAAAATTGGAAAGTCATTGTCTATGCTTCAAGGCAAATTAAGGTTCATGAGAAGAAATATTCTACCCATGACCTTGAACTAGCGGCGGTTGTTTTTTCCTTGAAGATTTGGAGGCATTACTTGTACGATTTTCATGTAGATGTTTTTACCGACAACAAGAGTTTGCAATACGTATTTAATCATAAAGATTTGATTCTATGATAAAGGAGGTGGCTTGAATTATTGAAGGACTATGACATTAGTGTTCTCTATCACCACGGTAAGGCGAATGTAGTGGAAGATGCTCTTAGTTGATTATCGATGGGCAGTGTTGCTCATATTGAGGACACCAAGAAAGAGTTAGTTCGAGATGTTCATAGATTGAGCCGATTGGGTGTTCATCTAGTCGACTCTACAAAGGGTGGTATTATGGTTCACAATGGGTTAGAATCATCTTTTGTAGTGGATGTGAGGGCCAAGAAAGGTGTTGATATAGTTTTTTCTGAATTGAAGGAAGTAGTACTTAAAAAGTCCATAGATGGTCTTTCTCCCAAAGGGGAGATAGGGTTCTTAGATACCAAGGTTGTTTGTGTGTTCCTAATGTGGATAACTTAATGGAATAGATCTTGTTAGAAGCCCATAGTTCTCGATATTACATTCATCTGAAAGCCACCAAGATGTATCGTGACTTGCGGGAGGTCTATTGGTAGAATGGGATGAAGAAGGATATTGCAGAATTTGTAGCTAAGTGTCCTAATTGTCAACAAGTGAAGGTTTAGCATCAAAAGCCTGGAGACTTATACGGATATGTTAGCATTCCTTCCTGGAAGTGGGAAGATTTCAATTTGGACTTCATTGTTGGTTTACCACGCACTCGACGACATCATGATTCAATTCGGGTTATTGTTGACCAAATCACAAAATCGGCTCATTTCATTCCCGTCAAGGTCTCTTATTAGGCGGAGGACTACACTAATTTATATTTTAAGGAAATGGTGAGTTTGCATGGAGTGCCCTCATCAATTATCTCCTATCGTTGTACCCAATTCAATTCTCAGTTTTGGAAATACTTCCAAAAAGGTCTTGGTACTCGTGCTAAGGTTAGTACAACCTTTCATGCAAGGGGATCCAAACATTGGAATATATGTTGAGAGCATGTGTAATTTACTTCCTTAGGAGAAAATCTCTTATAAGGAGATTTTGGTTGAGATTTTAGACCGGCAAGTTTAGAAGTCGAGAAATTAAGAAGTTGCTTCCGTGAAAGTTCTTTAGAGGAATCAGTTAGTTGAGGGTGCTACTTGGGAGGCCGAGGCCGATATGATGTCCCGTTATCCTCATCACTTTCCCTCCTTTCTTACTCAAGCTTGAGGTATTTAGTTCCTCATGGTTTACTCATTGGGTGTCATGGGTTTTAGATGTTGCCATGATTTCCTCATTATGCACGACTCATCAAAAACTTAAATTTTGACAAAATGAGTTTACTTGGTTGCTTGCTACTTTTTTATGTGCATTGAGTATGAGTTGCATATAGACTTCATGATATGATATTGTGAACATTTTTTAGCTTGGAGTTGATGTTTCCTCCTCGGATATGTGCATTTATGAAATTCCATGCATGTTGGGCTATTAGATTAAGTTTCTAGCTTATGATGTCGTAAATCTCATTCGAGGATGAATGTTCCCAAGAGGGAGATATTGTAACACCTCGGATTAGAGAACAACCTAAATAGGGGTAATGGAGAGGAACTCTCAAGCTGTTCTATATTACACAATAGATCTCTTAACTTTTCTTTTAACTCTTTTAACATAGCTAAAGCCATTCTATGTTGCACAATAGAAACGGGTTAAGTATCGAGATAAATATCTATTCCGAAGTCTATTCCTCTCTCATCATCTAGAAATACCTATGGAAACTCATTCACAACTGGAATTGACTTAATAGGCTGTGTCTCAACACTATAGTTATTAACTCGGACTAGGTGATAGATGCACCCCTTAGAAACCAACTTTTTGGTCGTAAGTATGAAATAATAGGACTCTTAGGTACTACTGAACTACTAATGCACTCTAAAACTATCTCAGTAGGAAACTGAAACGTGACTACCCGATTTCTATAATTGAATGAGGCATAACAATCATAAAGCTAGTCCATACCTAGAATAACATCAAATCCATCATGTCTAGCTCAACTATGTTAGCCATGGTATATCTATGATAGATAGAGATGGTACAATCACGAAAGACTCTATCTTGTAGAATAGACTCACCAACAGGTGTGGAAACACTGAAGAGCTCAAGATGTTATTTGGGGGAAATGTCGAACATCATGCCTACACAAGGAGTCACAAAAGACAAACTCGCACCTGGATCAAGTAATGCATAAACATCAATATAAAAGACTTCAAGCATACTAGTGACAACATCTGGTGAGTTTTCCTGATCCTAGCAACTAGCTATAACATACATATTGTTTGCTCTTCCTCCTGTCCCTGAAGTTGCTCCTCTCAGAGCAGTTTTGTCTGCTGAAGCCACTGAAAAAAATTGGGCTCTATTACCCCATTACTATATCTATTTTTAGGGAAATCTCTCATTAAATGACCCATCTTACAACACTTGAAGCAGACATTGGAACCATTAGGAGACGCTCATGGGTGGTTCCTACCACACTTAGCACGGGGGGTCCAACTAGCCTATTATGCCACACTACTCTTAGATTGAGTAGCTTGATCTCTCAAATTCTAATTTTTGTGGTCATTCTTGTTCCTTGGTCCATGTACACTAGCTGATGATAGAGCTTGTCCAGATGATCTCATGTTAAATGATGAGTGATTCCCATTTCTATTATTCTGTTCACTGGACTCTTGATTAGGTGTCTTAGCTTTCTTGTTTCGAAAAACCTCGCCGTCCTTCCACTTATCTTCCTTAATCGGTTGCGCATGAATCATGAGCCTTGCTATGTCTATGTCCCCTATCAACATAGCTACCTTACATCTTTATTAGATAGGAAGGATAGACTAGACACAAAAAAACTCATCCTACTCGTCATCTCTGCAACTATCTTCAGAGCATAGTTGGATAACTAGGTGAACTTGAAGTGATACTCTAGCACACTCATATCTTCCTGTTTTTAAATTTATGAACTTTCTCACCTTAGCTTCCCTTAGCTCTCAGGGAAAGAAATGACTCAAGAAAGCATTCTCAAACACAACCTAGCTCAAAAGTGGTGCTCCCTCTGTCGTGTTTTCTTCCATTGGTCATATCAAATGTTTGCAACACCTTTGAGTTAGTAAGAAGCCAAATTCACACGCTCTTCATCAGGATTATACATAGCTCCAAACACTTTATGTAACTTCTCAACAAAGTTCTCCAGATCCTTAGATACCTTCGACCCTGTGATCTCTATGGAATTCATCCCTAAAAACACATATGTATCAGCCACATCCTTATGACCCACCCCTTGTTGACTAGCCTACTTTGACACAACCTAAGTTAGCATTTGAATAGTATTCATGAACTCATCATTAGTGATATCTCTTTGAGGGGGTTGCATTTCTGGTGCATTGGGAGTTTTTTTACCTTGAGGATTAGCAAGACATCCTCGAACAACTCTTCTTTGAAGCATGATATGAGAAGACATGCATAAGCACGAGTTAGAAGAATGTTTTTATAGAGTTGAACTCTATCACACGTACATGAGTAAGAAAAAAGTGAAAAGTTCCTAAAAACTGTAGCTTCCTCATTATAGATGTGGTGAGCTTTACATCGATAAGAAGGAATCTACTCTACATGGATTCATAGACACACTAGGAATCCTGAACTCTATGCTCTAATATAATGTATTTCACGACCCGAGTCTACACCCCGGATGTGGCCGACACTCGAGAACTATTGCTCATCCCCAAGCGAACCACTTCCTTGGTTGACTACTTAGTGAAAGACTTACTCAAGAAGAATAAGATTTAAAAGCTAATTAAACCATTTAATCTGAAAGTACTCAACTGTCTCAAAATACTCTGAAAACAATAATAATTGAAAATTTATTTAACAAAGGAATACTTAAAACATACTCAAATCTAACTATTTACAAAGCCTCTATTTGAGATGGATGTGGGGAAAATACCCATGACACCTCAAAGAAATAGACTAAAATATAATAGTGGAGTCCTCCGGAATGCAAGAAGGATCACCAAAAGCTAACTTGGAGTGAAAACGGGTCTCAACAAAGTGCATGTTGATGATCCTGAACAACTATATCTACATGATAAAATGATGAAGGTAGAATGACATCAGTACATTGAATGTAGGAGTATGTAATATAGGCAAAGTGAATTATTGAATGAAAGGAGTGCGATAGATATAAATTTAAACTCAACTTAATGTAAAGAAGTAAAGGATTGAAATCATTCAAACATTACAAATACTTACTCGTCTCTAAACTCAACATACTCAGTGATATGATATAAATACATTTTAACTCTATTTGGAAGATTCTCTAACATACAAGCATCACTATGAGTAATTTGATGATACAACATCTAGCCCATGCTGTCAGAATTGTCGTGTACCTTGCCAGGATATAAAACATCTCAACTAAGTGGATCCACTAAAGCTCTGCTCAAAAGCAATAAGAAGTCGTCCAAAAATTGTAATCCATTACCCATGTTGCTACATGGTCTATGAGGAATGTGAATTGTCTGAACTTATCCCCATAGCGGTGATCAATACTACTACCAATATGTATATACTCATACTCAAATGAATAAAAGTTAATTTTATCAATTTGCGGTAATTACTCAAAATATGCTCCTAAAAGAGGTAACTTCTCTGAAATATCATTGAACTCTCTAACTCATTTAGAAATCAAAGTTTCTCATTTCTCAATGTAAAATTGTATACATTTGAGATGACTTAGTTCTCTTACACTCTTACTCAATTCATATTTGAAAATTCTTTCTCAAAACTCATATTGTGCTTTCCTCATAAATCAATTTATATACAAAACATTTGTTTTAAAAAGATTCTCAAATTTAACTCAACAATATGGTTCATGCTAAAATATAGAAATGAACAAATAACATCAAGGATCCCAATACAATGAAAAAAAAAAAACTCAATGTTCATGAATTAAAAACTCATAACTCAACAATATAACTCTTCTCAAGAATACTCAAAATCAAGGATTAAATCATGGATTACTCTTTTACTGAGTTTAGACATATGTAGGGTATGAGGATGAAATAGTCCAATACTATGACAACCTTACACACCTAGAAGAATGATGTTCTTTGCGAAATGTCAAGAACCAAAGTATACTCTTGGCGTAACATGAAGTGTGGATCCCCGAGAGGCCCTACACAAGATACTTAGCATACATCATACATGATAATAGAATAAAAAGTTCAAAAGAAATATTTCAATATAGTTTGACAAAAGAGGAAGTCTAACATAAGTCTCAAAGCCATCTAATACATCCTAAGGAAAGTGATTAAGACGTAACCTATACATCACATACAAAGTCAGAAACAAAAATAACATAAAGCAATAAAAGAGTCTCGGTCCTCGAATCATAAGGACTCATAAATCTTCAAAGCCTATGAAAAAGCAACTAGCCACGAGTATGGGAGGTAGGAGCGTCAGACCCATAATTAGTAAAACAATGTAGTCAGAAGTATGCATTAGTACATGGATGTACCACTCAGATTTGAAAAATAAGGAACAATGCAGTTTTGGGTTGTTTCTGTACTAGTAGATCCCATCTACGAATAGTAGAACCTTTTGCGAATGGAAGGTAGTAGGAAAATATTTTTTTCAAAAAAAGTCCTGGTACCCTTTTGACGGTTCAATAGGATGGTTCATCGTTCCTTCGACGAGTCGTAGGTAGGTCTCGCAGGTCACCCCAGTCTTAGTTAAATTTTGAAGCTTAAAGTTGGTTTCTACGGTTGGAATATACTGACCGTAGGAAGACATACGAGCCATACATGGGTTTCATTGAATGTTGTCCAAATTTAGAATCTCTGATCACGTTATACGATTGACCAGTTTAGTTCGTCGATTGACCTATGGACCGTAAGTCAAACCGTAGATGGTGGTTGATAGTTATTTTTTAAATGGATTTTTGGTCTTTTCCCTAATTGATAAGTTCCTAAACTATGTCATTTTAATCCTAATCCTAGACCCTGTATAATTCTTTTAAGACTTATATCTAACTACTTCAAATCATTATTCAAATTCCTCAAATCCCTCCAAGTTCTTCTCCCAAAATTTCTCTGTCAAAAGCTTAAAGAAGAAGTCTAGGGTTTCAAGATCAAGTCTCAAAATTCTTCATTGATTGTGGGATTTTAAAATCAAGGGAAGATGGTATTCATCTATGGAGTCCTTTCCTCCATAGGGTTCCTAAATTCTACAATTTTACAAGTTAGAATCTCCAATTGAAATTAGGGTTTTATTCAATCTCATGGGCTCTTTTCAATTATGATTCAATTTATTGTTTTATGTCTTTTTATTTATCAATTGAGATAATTACATGTTTTTACGTTGAACTCAATTGAACCCATGCATGATCCATGATTTCTAGATTTTGATCATATGATGAAGCTCTTGAATTTTGAAAAATGAATTTATGAAGATATGCATGTTTCTCTATGAAATTGATACAAATGATTTAAGGTTGCTTTGAGAGTAAAGAATCGATGTTGTTTTTGTTGTTGTGAAAGCATTACTCTCATACTACTCAAAACATGACTGTGAGAGGGTTTTCTCACATAAAAGATTCATAAGGTTTTATGGTTTTTTCACCTATGTTGAATCAAGATCAAGAAGCTATTCTAACGAACTGTAGCTTGGATTGGCTACTTCATGGTGCCTTTCCATGGATAATAAGATAAGTTAACATTAATGACTATTCCGGGGGATTTATGTTTAGCACCGAGTGGACAAGCAGTGAATACCCATGTCCCATAACTATGTGCCACTATAGGTTTGTCTTAGATAGATATTAGCTAGTGGATCCACCTAAGCTAGAAGTTTATGGTTCTTTCCTTGGCAAGTAGGACATCTCTTTTTGGTGTGGGATATACACCGGATTCAATGTTACAGCTCACATGATCTATGTCGGTTAAAGACAAGTCTCTCACAATAATGAACTAAGGTTAATTTCTAAAAGAATCTCAAATGTGTTTTACAGATGTTTCGCTTGCATTGACCATGGTTATGACTTATGTTTTACAACATATTATTTTATGATTTATATTGGTCATTATTGCATTTCAGATAAAGTCCTTTTTGCATGATTTCATAACTCTTATGCATTGTTATCATACTTGGTGCATTTAATGTACTAATGCATACTTACGCCTACATTGTTTCACTAATGTAGGGTTCAACACTCCTACCTCCAATATTGTGGCTAGTGATCCCTTATAGACATTGAATATTGGTAAAACCTCATGTTCCGAGGACTGAGACTCTTTTATTCTTTCATGTCTTTTCATTTCGGATGTTGTATGTGATGTATGGGCTACATCCCAATCACTCCTTTTTTTATAATAGATTGCTTTGAGACTTATGTTTAAACTTTCACTAACTCTGTCAAACTCTTTCAAATGAAATGCTACTTTTAAAACTCTTTGTTCGATTATCTTATATAATGTATTCTAAGTAGCTTGTGTAGGGCCTCATGGGGTTTTATCCGCCATGTCGTTACTAGGGTATACTTTAGATCATGAAAAACTTGGTATTCAAAGCATAAGCTTTAGAAAAGGTCCTTGATGTCTCGTAAGCCACGTCGAGTAGAGTCTTGTTCATGAGTGTGTAGGGCACTAGATTTATGAATAAGAGGCTATAAGATGTTTAGGAAATTCAACTTCTTTCATCACTCTAAATTTGTACGATAGATTTTAACTATATATGTATTTCTCCTAATCCCTATATGATGCTTTTAACGATATGACCCTTGAAGAGCATACATTAGAAGGAATGTAGGTGAGAATGAGGAATGAGAAGCTCCTCAAGAAGCTCCACAAGTTCCAATCGACCCTTTGGCTGAGGAACTGATAAATGTAAAGTAAGTCTGCTTTTCATGTTTTGGCTCAAGCCATGTTGGCCCAAGACAATAGGGAGGCTATGGCCCCGTAAAACCTCCAGTGTCATGGTCCCAAGGTCGAAGAAGATAATCAAGAGTTCATTGATGAGGTGTAAAAGATGTTGATTATTATGGGAGTGACGCCGGTGGAAAAGGCGGAACATGTTGCTTACAAACTTAAGGGTGTTGCTCAGGTGTGCTTCAACCAATGAGAGGAAAAGAGGGTAGATGATGCGGGTCCTATTGATTGGGAAAAGTTTAAGGTTGCTTTGCTTGACATGTTCATTGCCCTTGATATAAGGAAGGCAAATGTACTGGCATTCATCAAACTTCATCAAGGAAATGTGAGTGTGAAGGAGTATGCTTTGAAGTTCACACAATTGTCTCGATATGCTCCTACTATGGTTGTCGGTCCTAGGGCAAGGATGAGTAAGTTTGTTTAGGGAGTGTTTGAAATGGTGGTTAAAGAATGTCGTACTAGCATGCTCATCAATGATATGGACATTTCTTGCCTACTGATTCATGCTCAACAAATCGAAGTGGAGAAACATAAGGAAAAGTCTAGGAGGCAAAGACGGCCAAGATCAGGGATTGTGACTTTTCACATTCAGGGTCTGATGATTACTAATATACGTCTCAAGAACACCTCATCAAATTCTAGGTGTCAACGGTAGTTAAGCATTATATAACCTAACAAATGAGTTGGGATCGAATCCAATTCAATTAAGAAGTACAAATGTGATCTAACTAGATATAAGAATAGAAATTATCGAAAAATAAATGAAACAAGTCAAAAGGGGTGACACGAATGTCTGATGGGGGGGTGTTGGTTAGCAATTATCAACTAGAATGTAGTCACAAGCAATGATAAAAACAACAATAAGGAGAGGAATTCTTGGGATGTCATTGATTATAGGCAAATTTTGATATATGGGTAATTGAAACTACTAGTAAATAGCTAAACATGAGTGAGTAGGTAAGACTATAAGGGAGATAGCTTTCTCTCGAACAACTATCTGAATCAGGTGATTTCTTTCGAATATCAACAAGCATAACAATGAAGAACAACCCACACCTTAATCTATCCACTCCTTCGAGCTAGATGGGTAGGATTAGGTTCAGGATTCACTCTCTCGAGCTGAACCTAGCTCAGCCCAATACCTACAAATCATTAATAAATAATCTTAGTTCTAAAACTTCTCTCTCGAGCAAGCTAAGAATACAAGGTTAGAACTGCATTTGGAACTACAATTCATAAATTTAACTACAACTAATGATTAAATCCATTTCCATATAGCATTTAAACTAGTAATTAACAATATCCATAAACTAATTCAACCCATAATCACATTATCAAACCCCAAGAGATGGGGTTTTAGCCAAGCATCATGGAAGAGTAAAAACGGTTACCAAATCGATTCGCCATCAGCTGGGTAAGAGTAATTAAGCCTTTAAAAAGCTTCAATTTGCAGAAAATTCAAAACCCACTTGTAAAATCTCCAAATTAAGTCTCAAAAAGCCTTCAAGCCTACTAAGAAATATCAAAAACTCCAGAGAAAATGTTCTAGACTTATTCAGCATACTAAATTAACTTATCAAAATCTAATTTATAGTTGCCAAAAATAAACCACAAAGGGACATTAAGTGAGGTAAGTTGGGTTCACCGAACCACTCGGTGAACCACCCATTGCTCTCTTCTATCACCTTTATGCCTTGGCTCTTAGCATCCTCAAGTCATATAACTTGGGTGATCTCTATTTGCATCACGTAATGGCTCGGCGACTCATCGACTTCCCATTTTCTAACGCCAACTTGGTTTCTTCCCTCAGGGGTGGCACACTAAAACTTTAGGCAGTCAAAGTAGCCACTCGGCGACACGCCAAGTGCTCTCCGCGATCCTCAATCCTGCCTTTCTTCATTTCTTCAGTTTGTTTTGTTCCTTTTTTACTATTTGTGTCCTTGCTTTGCTCCCCAATCCATATACCTAAAAATGAAGGCTTTAACATCAATTTATGGGACAAATTAAGAATTTTAGAACACTAAATCTATATAAACAAATCCCCAAATGAGTCAAAATCTAAGACTCATCAGGGTCCAATGGACATGGTCTTTCTATGTTTTGACAAAAGTTTTCATGTCAAGGTTCCTCCAATGCCCCGGCTCTGAAATTCAACAAACATAGGGTGTCTAACACTAAACCTCAAGGAGGGAATGGTGGTGGATCTTCATTGACTACTTGTTCTTGGTTGTGGAAGAAAGCATAAGGGTAAATGTCTGCCAATTCTGATGAATGTTTTATTTTTGGCAAGACGGATCATAAGATAAGGGATTGTCCCTCTGTTGCTAAGAATGAAGGAGATAATTGTCTATAAGCTCAACCTTACCCATCGTCAAGTTCTAGTAGGGATCAGAAGCAAAACAAATTTTATGCACTTCCAACTTGTTATGAGCAAGAGGGTTCTCTCGATATGGTTACTAGTATGTTGAAAGTCTTCCATCTTGATGTTAATTCTTTGCTTGATCCCAATTCTGCCTTGTCCTTTGTGATGCCATATGTGGCCATGGGGTTTGATATTCTTTCGAATGTGTTGTTAGATCATTTTTTGTCTCTAATCCTATTGGTGAATCTATTGTGGCTAAGAGAGTCTATAGAGATTTTCACGTCTCCTTAAATCATATAATCACTTATGTTGATCTTGTAGAGCTTGATATGTTAGATTTTGATGTTATTCTTGGTATGGATTTGCTGCATTTATGTTATGCTTCTATTGATTGTAGAATGTGAGTAGTCAAGTTTCAGTTTCCAACCTAACCCATCCTTGAGTGGAAAGGGGGAAATTTTATGCTTAAAAGTCAGTTTGTCTCTTGTCTTAAATCTAGAAAAGTATTTCTAAAGGATGCATTTATCATCTTATTTGGGTTAGGGATAAAGATTCAGAAACCCCTATTTTTGAGTCGGTCCCCGTTGCTAATGTGTTTTTGGAAGTGTTTCCTAATTATTTACCTGGTGTTCCTATCGACAAGGAAATAGACTTTGGTATTGACCTTCTCCTAGAAACACAACCTATCTCTATTCCTCCTTAATTTATGGCCCCTACAGAACATAAGGAGTTAACAGAGCAATTGAAGATTTGTTGGATGCGGGTTTCATTCGACCAAGTATCTCTACATGTGCTCCAGTTTTGTCTATTCGAAAGAAAGATGGTTCACTTCATCTGTATATTGACTACCGGTAATTGCACAAGGTTACCATTAAGAAAAAATATCGTCTTCCAATGATAGATGTTTTGTGTTGCAAGTTCTCAAGGACCAACAACTCTTTGCAAATTTTAGCAAATGTGAATTTTGGATAAGATCTGTGGCTTTTCTTGATCATATCATTCCCAGTAAAAGTATTGAGGTACATCCTAAGAAAGTGGATGCGGTTAAGAGTTGCCTAGACGTATATCCCCTTTGGATATTCCAAGTTTTTTGGGTTTGGCTAGTAATTCTAAAAGGTTTGTTAAAGGTTTTTCTTTGATTGCCTCTCCATTTGACGGCATTGACCCAAAAAAAGGTTAAGTTCTTATGATCTGAAGCGTATAAGAAGAGTTTCCAAGAATCGAAAGATAGACTTACCTTTGCTCTAATGTTGACTTTACCAGATGGATCTGATGGATTTGTTGTTTATTGTGATGTGTCAAGATTTGGGTTACAATGTTTTCTTATGCATAAATGGGAAAGTTATGGCTTATGCTTCACGAAAACTTATGATTCACCAAAAGAACTATCCTACCCATGATTTGGAACTAGCAGCGGTTATTTTTGCCTCGAAAAATTTGAGGCAAACTTATATGTTGTTCATGTTGATGTCTTTACCGACCACACAAGTTTTCAATATGTGTTTAAGAAAAAAGATCTATATCTTCACCAAATAAGGTGGCTTGAGTTACTAAAAGATTATGACATGACTGTCCTCTATCATACCGGCAAGGAGAATATGGTGGTGTATGCGCTTAGTCTGTTATTAATAGGTAATGTTTCTCATATTGAGAATGGTAAGAAGGAATTAGTTAGAGATGTTCATAGATTGAACTGATTGGGTGTTCGGTTGGTTGACTCCACCAAAGGCGGTGTTATGGTCCATAAAGGTTCAGAATCGTCCTTCTTGTCAGATATGAAAGCAAAGCAAGGTCTTGATCCGACTTTGGTTGAATTAAAGGAAGTGGTGCTTAAGAAATCTGTTGAGGCTTTCTTCTGAGTGGGAGATGGTGTACATCGGTAGCAAGGTTGCTTGTGTGTTCCCAATATTGATGATTTGAGGGAGCAAGTTTTATCGAAAGTCCATAGTTCTCGATATTCCATTCACCCTGGAGCCACCAAGATGTACTGTGACTTTCCAGAGGTCTATTGGTGGAATGGGATAAAGAAGGGCATTGCAAAATTTGTGGCTAAGTGTCCTAATTATCAACAAGTGAAAGTTGAGCATCAAAATCTGGGAGGTTAATCCCAAGTTATTAGTATTCCTACTTAGAAGTGAGAATATTTGAATTTGGACTTTATTGTTGGATTACCCCGCACTCGGCGATAAGATGACTTGATTTGGGTTATTGTGGATCATATGATGAAATCAACTCATTTCATTCCAATCATGATTTCTTATTCGGAGGTGGACTATACTTAGTTGTACTTGAAGGAAATGGTTAGGTTTCATGGAGTTCCCTTATCCATTATCTCTGGTGTGGTACCCAATTTACCTCTTAGTTTTGGAAATATTTTCAAATGGGTCTTGGTACTCGTGTAAAGCTTAGTACAACCTTTCATCCCCAAATCGATGGGCAAGCAGAGCGTACTATCCAAACTTTTGAATATATGTTGAGAGGTTGTATGATTGACTTTAAGGGTAATTAGGATGATTATTTGCCTTTGATTGAGTTCACTTACAATATTAACTATCATTCCAGCATTGGTATGGTTCCATTCAAGTGTCTTTATGATAGAAGGTGTAGATCTCCTTTAGGTTAGTTTGAAGTTGGTGAAGTTTCCTTGATAGGTCCCGAGTTGGTACATGAGGTTATGGAGAAAGGTTGAAGACAAATAAAAGGCGAAAAAAGTCCTATGCGGATGTTAGAAGGAGAGACCTTGAGTTTGATGTTCATGATTGGTTTTACTTAATAATATTACCCACGAAGGGTGTGATGAGGTTTGCAAAAAAAGGGAAGCATAGTCCCCGCTATGTAGACCCATATCAAATTTTGAGGCGTTTTGATAAAGTTCCTTATGAACTTGATTTGCCTAATGATTTAGCATTAGTGCATCCAGTTTCCATGTCTCCTTATGGAAGAAATGTGTGGGAGATGCGACATCTATTGTTCCCTTGGAAGGTTTGGGAGTTAAAGAAAATCTTTCTTATGAAGAAGTTTCGGTTGAGATTTTGGACTAGTAAATTAAGAAGTCGAGAAATAAGGAAGTTGCTTCAGTGAAGTTATTTGGAGAAATCAGTTAGTTGAGGGTGCAACTTGGGAGGCCGAAGCTGATATAATGTCATGTTACCCCTATATCTTTCCCTCCGACCGCTCTGTAGCTTGAGGTATTTAGTTCCTCATTGTCCTTCCTTGTGTCTTAGTCCTCATATTTCCTCATGCATGCATGCTCATGAAACTTGATTTTGAGAAAATGATTTAACTTGATTAATCTATCCATGATTATGTGTATTTGAGTATGAGATACATATAGGCCTTATGAAATTATGTTTTCAATATGCTTTAGCTTGGAGTCTATTTTGTTTTCTCCTCAAATATGTGCATTTATGTTGGGATGTTAGATCTTCTTCTAATCCTACTTATTATATCTTGAGTTCCATTCGAGGATGAAGTTCCAAAGAGGGAGATATTGTAGTACCTCAGATTCGAAAAAGAAGGAAAAACGCAATTTTGAGTTGGTGTCTCTACTAACGGATCCCATCTACGCACTGTAGAAGCTTCTATGGGAGGTAAGTTGTAGCCATAGGTAGTAGGAAAATAAATTTTCAAAACCAGTCCTAGTACCCTTTTAACGGTTCAACGGGATGGTCTATCATTTCTTTGACGAGTCGTAGGTTGGTCTCGTAGGTCACCCCAGTCTTAGTGAAATTTTGAAACTTGAAGGTTGTTTCTCTGGTTGGCATGTACGGAACATAGGAAGACCTAAGAGTCGTACATGGATTCCATCAAATGTTGTCCAAATTTAGAGTCTTTGATCACTTTCTACGGTTCCCTAATTGATTAGTGCCTAAACTATGTCATTTTAATTCTAATCCTAGACACTATATAATTCTTTTAAGCCTAAAATCTAACTACTCTAAATCATTCTTCAAATTCCTCAAATCCCTCCAAATTTTTCTCCAAAAAAATTCTCTCTCAAAATCTTGAAGAAGAAGTCTATGGTTTCAAGATCAAGTATACAAATTCAGCATTTATTGTGGGCTTTTGACATCAACATCAAGGTATGGTAGTATGCACCTATGGAGTCATTTCCTCCATTGGGTTCCTATTTTCTGCAATTTTTAAGTTAGAATCTCCAATTGAAATTAGGCTTTTATTCAATCTCACGGGTTCTTTTCAATTATGATCCAATTGATTATTTTATGTCTGTTTATGCATTAATTGACATGTTTTAAGTTAAATTCACTTGAACCCATGCATGATCCATGATTTCTAGATTTTGATCATATGTTGAAGCTCTTGAACTATGAAAAATGAATTTATGAAGATAGGCATGTTTCTTTATGAAATTGATACAAATGATTTAACGCTGCTTTGAGAGTAAATCATCGATGTTCTTGTTTTTGTTATTATGAAAGGATTTCTCACATTCTACTCAAAACATGATAGTGAAAGGGTTTTCTCACATAAAGGATTCATAAGGTTGAAAGGTTTTGTGACCTAAGATGAATCAAGATCAAAGAGCTATTCTAATGAACTCTAGCTTGGATTGGCTACTTGATTGTGACCTTCCATGGATAATATGGTAAGTTAATATTAATGATTATTCTGTGGTATTTATGCTTACCACCGAGTGGGCAAGCGACGATTACCCATGTCCCATAACTATGTGCCACCATCAATTTGACTTAGATACACATTAGTTAGTGGATCCCCCTAAGCTAGAAGTTTATGGTTCTTACTTAGACAGTAAGGACGTCTCTTTTTGGTATGGGAGACACCAGATTCCATATTATAGCTCACATGGTCTATGTTGGTTAAAGGCAAATCTCCCACAATAATTAACTAAGGTTACTTTCTAATAGTATCTCAAATTTGTTTTAAAGATGTTTAGCTTGCATTCACCATTGTTATGACTTTTTCTAACATGTTATTTTATGATTTTGATTGGTCATTTCATGCCATATAAAGTCCTTATTGCATGATTTCATAACTCTTATACATTACTATCATACTTTGTACATTCCATGTACTAATGCATACATGTTCCTACATTGTTTCACTAATATAGTGTCCAACACTCCTACCTCCTATACTCGTGGATAGTGATCCCTTATAGACATTAAAGATTGGTGAGTCACCATGTTCAGAGGACTAAGACTTTGTAATTTCTTTCATATCTTTTCATTTTGGATGTTGTATGTGATGTATGGATTTCATCCCAATAACTCATCTATTGTAATAGATGGCTTTAAGACTTTTGTTTATATTTCCGCTACCTTTTGTCAAACTCTCTTATATGAAATTCTACTTTTAAAACTCTGTGTTATATTATCTTGTATGATGTATGCTAAGTGTCTTGTGTATGGCCTCTTGGGTCTTATACACCATGTCACGTCTATGGTTATCTTTTGGTCATGACTATGGAATGTACTATGTATGAGGCAATATGCATAAATATAGGCATGATAACATAAATGACTTAAAAATTACTAGGCATGGTCAAAGTGAAACATTCGAAAGCTTTAATAAAGAGATGACATGAAAATTATGAAAACATAGTCAAGTATATTAGCATAAAGGACATAAGGAAAGCTTTGAAGAAAACATAATAATAGAGACATTTGTGGGGTATTAGCTTTAACCAAAAATAGATTCACCAATATGAGTAGAGACAGAAAAAGGGTCTATCAACACATCCAAAAGAACATCAAACTGCATAACCACAAATGGTGTCGCAAAATATAAGGTAGCACTGGATCAAGAAAAGCATAAACATCAAAATGAAACACTTTCAACATACCGGTAACAACATCGGGAGAACCATCTTGCTCATCACAAGTTTGAAGAGCATAAAAGTTGTTTTGTGTCAGATGTGAAAGCAAAGTAAGGTCTTGATCCAATTTTGGTGGAATTGAAGGAAGTGGTGCTTAAGAAGTCCGTTGAGGTTTTATCCTAAGGGGGAGATGGTGTGCTTTCTTATCAACGTCGTTTATGTGTTCTGATTGTTGATGATTTGAGGAAGTAGATTTTATCGGAAGCGTATAGTTCTTGATATTCCATTCACCCGGGAGCCACCAAGATGTACATGAATGACTTGCGAGAGGTGTATTAAAGGAATGGGATGAAGAAGGATATTGTGGAATTTATGGCTAAGTGTCCTAATTTTCAACAAGTGAAAGTTGAGCATCAAAAGTCGAGAGGCTCGTTGCAAGATATTAGCATTCCTACATAGAACTGGGAATATTAGAATATGGACTTTACAGTGTGTTTATCCCGCACCCGACAACAACATGACTCAATTTGGGTTATTGTGGATCATGTGACAAAATTGGCTTATTTTATTCCCCTCAAGGTTTGTTATTCGATTGAGTAATATGCTAAGTTGTACTTGAGGAAAATGGTTAGGTTGCATAGAGTGACCTTATCCATTAGCTCTGATCGTGGTACCTAATTTACTTCTCAATTTTAGAAGTCTTTCCAAAAGAGCCTTGGTACTTTATTGTTAAGCTTAGTACGGCCTTTCATCCTCAAAGAGATGGACAAGTAGGGTGTACTATCCAAGCTTTGGAAGATATGTTCAGAGCTTTTGTCACTGACTACAAGTGTAATTGGGATGACTATTTGCCATTGATTTAGTTTGCTCACAGTAATAGATATCAATCGAGCATTGATATGGCTCCATTATAGACTCTTTATGGTTGGAGGTGTAGATGTCCTATTGGTTGGGTTGAAGTTGGTGAGGTGGCCTTCATAAAGTCCCGAGTTGGTACACGAGGCTATGGAGAAAGTTCGGCTTATTAAGGAAAGGTTGAAAACATCTTAAAGTCGACAAAAGTCTTATGCTAATGTTAGAAGGAGAGATCTAGAATTTGATATTGATTATTGGGTCTACTTAAAAATCTCACCCATGAAGGGTGTAATGTGGTTTGTCAAGAAAGGGAAGTTGTCACGACCCAAGGGTACTCCTTAGACATAACATGGTGTACTTGACCCCTAAGGGGTTTCATACAAGCCCTTAGCATATCATAACATACAGTATTAGAACAAAAAGAGTAAAAACGCATTTAAGTACAAATATCTTTATAAAAGAAAAGCAGAAGTCTAATTTGTCTCATTTAGCCATCTATTAAACGTCATGAGTCAAAATAGGGTCACAGCCCCAACAACATAATCCGAAATAGAAAGTACTAAAAATAAACTCAAAATGAAATGTCCCATCCTCGAATCATCAGGACTCACCACAACCAAGGAGAATTGTCTATCCGAGCTTGAAACAAACGATAACCGCCTTAAGAACCAGAACCTACACTTTGGATAAAATGTAGAAAATATGGGTTAGTACAAAAATGTACTAAGTATTATAGCCATGCAAGAAATCATTGAAAACATCCTAAATGGACATTTTTGTTGAAAACCATGCACTTTACCAAGTTTAAACTCATCATAAATACATTGGAAGAGCATAAGTCATAAACCATATTAAAATGCATAAATCAACATGTCATAATGGCAACATATCATAAGTACCCGCAAAGTCTACTTGTGCAATGGATGAGTAAGATCCCATAATCCTACCCATACTAAGTAAAGCTCCTTGAGTATCTATGGTTCATAAATCATAGTCTTTCCCATATTAACATATTAGGGAATAAGCCTTATGCGACATAGACCATGTGAGCTGAACATGGAATCCGGTGTCTACCTCACATCGAAAAGGGGTGTCCTACTTGCTTAAGGGAGACCCATACTCTTAGCTTAGGTGTATCCAGTAGCTAAAGACCTATGAGGGAACGTAGTTATGGGATAAGGGGATTGCTTCTAGAAACCCAACCTCAACTAACGGAAGAGATTCCATCCCAAGAGATTGCTATTAGGTAAACCCAACCTTAACTAACGGAAGGGCTCCCATCATATCAATATCCACTCAGTACTAAGCATTGATTCCCACAATTTACATATTAAGTCTTTACTTAAGTTCATAATCATGGAAGAATGTCTTGACAATCGATCCAACATAGTCACACTATAGCTCCTAGATTCATTAGGTGAGACTAGTCTTCCAACTGTAGAACCATTACATGTAACAAACCTTTCACATCATACCATATTCATACATAAGTGTGTTAATGAGGACAACAATTCAACACAACAACAACTAGATCGTGATCATATTTACTTTACTATCAAAGTGTTCTTGAAGCATTTACATAGCCCTCATAATCATCCATAATTCACATATCTTGTCCTTTAAGGCCACAATCCATCATCACATCTAGAATTACTACATTAGACATAATTGATAGCATAATTCAATTAACCCAACTATAACAAGCATAATCACATAACATCCTTCTAAAATCAACAATTCACATCATAAGATCCAAATTTTGGAAATTAGGGATTTCATGGGTTCTTGGGGTAATTCATCATAAATAAATAATAAATCATTAATTCAATCATAATTCATCATAAATCAACCATTAAAAACATTTTTAGAAAGAACCCACAAAATTGAAGTCAAACCCTAACTTTGGGGAATTCACTAGTTTTGAAATCGAATTTGGAGGGACTCCTTGGATGGAAATTATCCAAGGATGAAGGACTATCAAACCTTAGTTATGATTATCCAAAGAATTTGAGTGAAATAGCCTTAATTCTTCAAGCCCTAGCTCCAATTGTACTCTTCTTATTCCTTGAGTTCTAGAGAGAGAAAATTTGTGTAGAAGAAGAACTTTGGGGTTTTGATTTGGGTGTTTGGAAAATATGAAGTAATTGGGCGTATTTTGACTTAAAAAGCCTTATATAGTTGTATAAAAATAATACAAAACAACCTCACTTTGATAGAGCTTAAAAAGGAAATACCAAAAATATCCCTCACTTAAAGTTGGCTGCCCAGGGGTCACAACTCCCTTCACGAGCCGTCAAGGGCACCACAGCCCGTGGTCCCTTGGACAGTATCCCCCTCAACCTTGGCATGCCCCTATGAGGTGAAGGCAACCCCACGAGCCTTTCCACTGTCCGTAGTCTTCACCACGAGTTGTGAAGTGGCTCGTGAATGGGAGCCTTTCTTGGGGCAGCCTTATGAGCTTACTACCTCATCAACCATGGGTGGCACCATGGCTCGTGGTGGCCACCATGGGTCTTGAAGTCCCTCGTGGTCATGGTGGCCAGTGGCTAGGTGCATTTTTGCCGCCTTGGCCCCCTTGCCATGGCCCTCACTCAAATCCCTTCGCCATTGCCCTTAACTCTTGATGTTAACCCTCACGTTTAGGCTCTAGTTTAACCTACTATTTTCTAGAGTTTTACAAAAGCTTAGTCCCAGTTATGTGGGCCCATATCAGATTTTGAGGTGTATTGGTAAATTTGCTTATGAAATCAATTTGCCTAATGACTTCGAGTCGGTATATCAAGTTTTCTATGTCTCCTTGTTGAAGAAATTCGTCGGTGATCCAACTTCCATAGTCCCATTGGAGAGTGTTGGTATTAAAGACAGTCTTTCTAACGAAGATGTTCCAGTTAAGATTTTGGACCGGCAAGTTAAGAAGTTAAGAAACAAGGAAGTTCCTTTCCTGAAGGTTCTTTAGAGGAATCAGTTCATTGAAGGTGCAATTTGGGAGGCCGAGGCTGATATGATTTCTCGTATTCCCTATCCCTTTCCCTCCAACACTATTTTAACTAGAGGTATTTAGTTAGTGATGGTTCATCCTCATGTCTTAGTAATTCTCATGTTTCTGTATGTATGCATGCTAATGAAAAACTTGCTTTTGAGGTCTTAATGTATCTTTTATTGATTTCTTCATGATTATGTGCATTTGAGTATGAGTTGTATATAGGCCACATGAAATTATGTTTTGAATGTGTTAAGCTTGGAGTTGATGTTCCTTCTTGGTTATGTGTTGTTGATGAAGTTGTATTCTTGTTGCGGTGGTAGATCTTCTTCCTACCCTCCTTATGTTGTCTTGAGTTCCATTTGAAGACAAATGTTCCCAAGGGGAATATTGTAAAACCTTAGATCTGGAAAGGAAAGAAAGTAAAGTTTTAAGGCTGGTGTCTGTGTCTACGTGTTCCATCTACGGACTGTAAAAGCTCCTAGGGGTCGTAGATTGCAACTGTATGAATTGGGATTTTTTTTAAAAAAACAAGTCCCAGTACCCTTTTTCAGTTCATCATGACGTTCCGTCATTGTATGTATGAGTTATAGATATGTCTCGTAGGAACCCCCATACTTAGTGACATTTTAAAGTATAAAAGTTTGTTCTACAGTTGGTATGTATGGTCCGTAGAAAGACCTATGAGTCGCTCCTAGGGTCCCATCAAAAGTGATTAACATTTGAAGTCCCACTAACCTATCTACGGTTCGTAGGACCATAGCTCCAACCGTAGATAGGGCGCGATAGTTATTTTTAAATGGGCTTTAGGATATTTTCCTAATTGTTTTGACCCAATACAATGTTAATTTACCTATTACCTGAGCCCTATATAAATGTATTTAGTCCCAATTAACCCATTTTCAACTCATTCTCCTAAATCCTCTAAACTTGACCAAATTCATCCTCTCAAACTCTGTCAAGTCTAAGGAAGAAGAAGAAGAAGTTAGTGTTCCAATCAAGTCTCCGATTTCTCCATTTTCTGGGGCTTAAGGGATCAAAGTATGTGTGTATTCACCCATGGAGTCGTTTCCTCCTTGGGGTCCCTAAGTGTTTCACTTTCTCAACTCAATTTTCATTTGATTCTATTATGGTTTTATTTCATCAAATTTGGGTTTCATTTAACTATGATCATTTATGATTAATTAAGTCTTCTAATGCATTATTTAATGTTAATCTATGATATTTAGTTGAAATTACATCTACCCATGCCTAAATTATGCTTTTAAATCATGAATCTATGATGAACCTATGAATTATGAAGTTATGAATATATGCATGTTTTCACGAAGTTATTATAAATGAATTGATGATGCTTTGAAAGGAAAGTATTGATGTTATTGTGAAAGGATTTCTCACTTACTATAATGATCATGATTGTGTAAGGTTTTTCTCACAAATGAATTCACTTTGGTGAACTGCTTTCTCATCTATGTTGAATCATGTTTAAGGAGTTATTCTAGGTTTTGATCTTGAAAATGTGCATTGGTATTGATCATTGACTTTCCCTATTTTAAGATGATATTTGACTTTTATCTATTCCTTTGTTAGACTTAGCACCAAAAGATCTTTGAGGTGGAGGTTCCAATAGGGTAATCTCTAGTAGAATCCTCTAGTCTCAAACGATGTGTCCCCATAAGATTGTCGTAAGTGACCTAGCTAGTGGATCCACTTTAACAAATGATGATATGTACAAATTCCACCTTTACAAGAAGTTTCCCCTTCGTTTGGTATGAGGTATATACCGAATTTCATTATATAACTCTCATGGTCTTATTGTTGGTTTAAGCTAATATCCCACAAAATGGCTAAGTTTTCTTCCAAGATCTTCTTATGTCCTTTATGTTGATATACTTTACCATGTTTTCATGATTTTCATGTCATATCTTCTTTAAAGGCTTTTAAATGTCTGATTATGATCATGCCTACTCATTTTAAGTTACTTATGTTATCATGTTTATGTTTATGCATATTGCCTCATACATAGTACATTTCATAGACTAATGCATACTTGTGCCTACATTGTTTCACTAATGTAGGGTCCGACACTTCCATTTCTCATACTCATGGCTAGTTGAGTCATTTGGGCGTTTGAAGATTGGTGAGTCATCATGGTCCTAGGGGAAAGGGTCTTTACTTTCATGGCATTTCCATTTCGAACTTTGTATGTTATGTACGGGTCTTATTGGCATAAAAACTGGGTATCTCGCTTTTTTGTATCTCTGGTTGTTGTTCGATATCTTCCGGTATTATTACATCTTTTGTTAGTCCTATCTTTACCACTTGTATCGGAGGTTTTATTTCCTCGTATAATATCTCTGTTGTTGCCGTATAAAATTTTACATAGAATAAATTTCCCTTAGTAACTCTCTTATATGTAATAAATGTTTTATGTAGTTCCGGTATTCCACTTAGTTCCTCTCCGTCATAAGTATATACTGTATTTAATAGTCCATAGTTGTAGCATGTCCTTACTAAGTTGGCGTTAGTTTTTGGTTGTGCAATCAGTTTATTATAACCTTGAATTTTTGGGTTAAATAATCCTGGTTGGGTTCTTGGGTTGTAGTACATCTGGGTTTAAGATTTAAAAATGTTTGGATATTGTATATATTTTCTATATAGGTTCGCGTAATATGGTTATATGTCCTTTTGTCATGGTGTAGACTATCCGCGTATGTAGAAGTTTGTGGTTCTATAGTCAATATGTTTTTTGGTGTTGGCCTTGGGGTAAATGGTTTTTCGAATAACTGGTTTAAGTTTGAGTTCTTATGTTTTTCACTAACTCGTTGGCTTGTACCTGCAGTTGTATTTAAAAAATGTTATGGGTTTTTAGGTGTTTCCCAACGTCACCTTTTAGCTCTGGATTTTTTCTGTGTTTCGATCGACATAGCTCTGCATTTTTATAGTCATGCTGCTGACTTATACTAGCTTTAGACTTCAGATTATCTTCAGTAGTCTTTAGCTTTTGTATCTCGTTGTCCATACTATCCACTTTTGTACAAAGTGTAGTAATAACTTTGAGTATCTTTTCAATTGTATCTTCTTCCTCAGTCTCAGTCTAAGTAGATTTGTCGTGATAGGTAATCTGCAATAACATTCTTATCAGTTTTTCTTACTTCAATTGTAAATGTAAAATTTAATATATTTAACACCAATCTCCTTATTTATTTTGTTGTTACCAAATCTTGTATTTTTCTTGTTAACCACCATTTTACTTGTGTATTATCTGTTCTTATAATGAATTTGGTATATACAATATATGGTTCAAATGATAATAAACACTTATATACTAAATATAATTCTTTTCTATTTATTTCCCATTTTATTTCTGTATTATTAAATGTTCCTGAATAATACCTGCAATGATGTTCTATCGTATTGCCATCATAC
>JAJOOE010000948.1:0-34686 GCA_036250405.1 Solanum raphanifolium | reverse complement strand
GAATATGAAGTCGGATTTTCGAAAAACGAAATGGATCTTTTTATATACAGCTAAACAAGTTTCCGGTAACTTCCGAAGCACATTTTTAAGAACTTTTTAGGTCAAATTCAAATATAATCATTTCATTAAGTTCTCGACTCCAAACTCACATGTGAGGCTCTAGTTTCACTAGTTCGTTTTTAGGGTCGTTACACTTATGAATTATTGAAAATGCATGTTTTATGAAAGTAATGCTTATGACTCAAGTAAGCTTATAGATGAAGGTATCTAATTGTTCTATGAAGCTTAGCCACATGACATGAACAACATCTAGATTTTCCCTCAATGCTTTTCAGGCTATTTTCCTAAATTAGGTCTTGATTAATATGGTCTTCGGATATGCCATCAATGATTATAGATCACGCTTTCAAAACTATTTTCATTAGTAGCAGGATATTTATAGCATGAAGTGAATGACTATGGGGCTTAAAAGCTATTATGAAAAGATCATGGATGGTGAAAGGTTTTCTCACGCATGGTATAAGGAGCTACTCTATGATGTTTCTAGCTTAGATTGGTTGCTTAATTGTCTCTTTTCATAGATGATGAGATAAGTGGCGATTACCCATGTCCTATACTGATAAGACAAGTTAAGATTAATAACTATTCTGTGGGATTTATGCTTAGCACCGAGTGTACATGTGGTGACTACCCATGTCCCATAACTATGTGTCATCATAGGATGATTTTCTTAGATAGACGATGATGGTCTTAGATAGACATTATCTAGTGGATCCACGTAAGATCGAATTTCATGGTCCTTACCTTGGCAAGTATGACACCCCTTTTCGGTGTGGGGTAGACACTAGATTCCATGTTATAGCTCACATGGTCTCTATGTCGGTTAAAGGTAAATCTCCCACAATAATGATGAGCTAAGGTTATTTCTAAAAGTATCTCAAATGTGTTCAAAGATGAATTTTACTTGCATTGACCATGATCATATGATTATGTTTCTAACATCTTATCTTATGCTTTAACTTGGTCTTTGTATATCACGAAAAGTCCTTTTAGCATGATTTCATAACTTTTATGCATTGCTATCATACTTGGTACATTATTTGTACTAACGCATACTCTTGCCTACATGTTTCACTAATGTAGGTCCCGACGCTCCTATATCGTATCCTCGTGGCTAGTGATCACTTTAGTAGTTGTCAGAAATGGTGAGTCCTCATGTTTCGAGGACCAAACATTTTATTTCTTATCATCTTTAATTTAAGATATTGTATGTGATGCATGAGTTACGTCCCAATCACTCTTGATGTAATATAAGGCTTTGAGACTATTTTGACTTCCGCTTCATTTTATCAAACACTTTGATATAAAACTGTCTTTTAAACTCTTTAATTCTTTTATCTTGTGATGTATGCTAAGTGGTTAATGTAGGGCCTTTTGGGGTCTTATGCGTCATGTCACTTCTAGGGGGTACTTTGGGTCGTGACAAACTTCGTATTCAGAGTAGAAAGTTTAGAAATGTCCTAGGATGTCTCATAAGCCACGTCGAGTAGAGTCTTGTTCATGAGTGTGAGGCGTGCCACATTTATGAATGATAGGCTATAAGATGTTTAGGAAATTTCATTTATTTCATCATTCTAAAGTCGTACGATAGTGTGTAACTTTATATGTCTCTTTCTAAATCCTTATCCAATGTTTTTCAGAATATGCCTCCACAAAAGGAATCCACTGAGAAGGAATGTTCGTGAAAATGTGAGACAAGAGGTTCCCCAAGTGTCGGTCGACCTTTTGGTCGAGCAAGTGAATATGATGAGTTTTAAGCCGCATTTTATGTATTGGCCCAAGCTATGACAACTCAAACAAATAGGGAGGTTGTGGCTCTCGTGAACCCAATGGTGGGTACAACGACAACTAGAGTGAGGTACTTTACTAGGATGAATCCTTCGGAATTTCATGGATCTAAAGTTGAGAAATATCCTCAAGAGTTCATTGATGAGGTTTATAAGATAGTGGGAATTATGGGTATCACTTCGATAGAAAAGGCGGAATTGACCGCTTACCAACTCAAATGTGTTGTTCAAGTTTGGTTTAATCAATGGAAGGAAGAAGGGGTGGTACATGTGAGTCCTCTTGATTGAGAGAAATTTAAGGTTGCTTTTCTTGGTAGGTTCTTTCCCCTTGAGATGTGGGAGGTAAATGTACTTGAGTTTTTTAACATTCATCAAGGGGATATAAGTGTGAAGGAGTATGCTTTTAAATTCATGCAATTGTCCAAATATGCTCCAACTATGGTTGTCGATCCAAGGGCAATGATGAGTAAATTTGTGTTGGGTGCTTCTGACTTAGTAGTCAAAGAATTCCTAACCTCCATGTTTTTTAAGGAAGTGGATGTCTCCCATTTGATGGTTCATGCACAACAAATAGAAGAAGAAAAGGTTAAAGAGAAAAATAGGGATTAAAAGAGGGCAAGAAGGGATAATGGTGAATTCTCACATTCAAGGTCCGATGGAGGTAATCACTCTCAAGGTAAGGGTTGTAGTGAGCAAATGTGGTCAGAGAGTCAGGAGTGTGGGAGAAGACATAAGGGTGAGTGTCTATCCGGTTCAAATGCATGTTTTGGTTGTGAAAAAATGGATCATAAGATAAGAGTTTGTCCTTCGGTTGCTAGGAATGAGAGAGATAATTGTCGACAGGCTCAACCCTTTCCTTCCTCAGGTCCTAGTGGTGGTCAGAAACAAACTAGGTTTTATGCTCTTCAGACTCGACAAGATCATGACGGTTCCCCGGATGCGGTAATTGGTAAGTTATAGTCTTTTAGCTTATGGTTATACATTACTTGATATTGAGTGTTTCATTGGCTATGATAAGACTCCATGTATACTGGTTATGTTTGGAGTAGTCCTTGAAATCCTTGTGAAAACTTCTTAAGTGTTTACATGTATCAGTGGTTCTGTGGTTGTTAAGACTTTGGTGTTATGCTTGGGTTGAGGGAGATGGATTTGAAAAGACTAGAGATATTTGCTCCCAATGAGGAGATAGTGTGCTTTATGTTGGGTGTGTGTAGAACTATTTAAATTGTTGGAAGGGTTCTTTGCTCTGGTCTGGTATGTGAAAGGCCAAAGCTGATGTGGTGTCTTAGTATCCCTATCTTTTTCCTTCTATCTTCGGGTCTAGCTTGAGGCATTAGCCCCTCATGGTTCACTCTTTAGGATTCTTGTGTTTTAGTCATTCCTATGTTTCCTCATGCATACATACTCATGAAAATTTTGATTTTTTGAAGATATGATTTAGCTTGATTGATTGCTTCATTATTATGTGCATTTGAGTATGTGTTGCATATAGACCTTACGAAATGATGTGTTGAACATTTTTTTAGCTTGGAGTCGAGGTTCCTCCTTGGTTATGTATATTTTGATGAAGTTGCATTAATGTTGGGTTATTAGTATCTCTCCTACTCTTATCATGCTAGTTTGAGTTCCATTCGAGGACGAATGTTCCCAAGAGGGAGATATTGCAACACCTTGGATTTGAAAAAGGGCTAGAAAGGGTCAAGCGAGCAAGTCAAGAACCCAAAAGTGGACCATGGAACCCTCTACGGAGCCCTATACGGACCGTGTGGGGGACCACGGTCCGTTAAGGGGCTCGTGAAGGTTTTCCAGAACCTATCCCAAGAAGGGGTCACCTAGACGGACGCTAAGACAGCCCGTGGTGACTTAGACGGCTTGTCTAGTGAGTCGTCAAGTCACCCAGTCAGAAAGGGGTTTCACCCCAAGTCACTGTTAAGGACCATGGACGTCTAAACGGTCTATGAAGCTTCACTCGGACCATCAAGTCGTCCGTGAAGGAGACTTATTAGACTTAGAAGTTTAGGTCAACTTCAATCGATCATATCTTTCAATACAAAGTAAATTAGGTGGCCCATGACCTAGCAAATTATAGATCTTTGAGACCTCTTTCCAACGCCACCGAGTTTGCCTAATTCCGAGCCTAGAGTAAAAGGATATGCCCGTTTTAGTAAAGTCCCTCATGAGAGGTACTTCGGTCAGGGTTGTTTTAGTATTTTCCCAATTGTTTTAACTCAATACTATGTCGTTTTACCTTCTACCCTAGCCCTATATAAACACTTTTATCCCCAAAATCACCCAATTCAATTCATTCTCCTAAATTCTCAAAAGTTGATCAAGTTCATCCTCTCAAATATTTATCTCTCTAAGAAAGAAGAAAAAGTCTAGGGTTTCAAGATCAAGTCTCCAAATCCTCCATTAATTGCAAGCTTTTGGCATCAAGCTATGATAGTCTTCACCTATGGAGCTCTTTCCTCCATAGGGTTTCTAAATTTTCCAATTTTATAAAGTTAGATTCCCCAATCAAATTAGGGTTTTATTCAATTGTCATGGGTTCCTTTTAATGTTGATCCAATTGATTGTTTTATGTCATTTTATGCATGAATTGAAGTATTACATGTTTCTAAGTTGAATTCCCATGAACCCATGCAAGATCCATGATTTTGATTATGAACCATGAAACATGAATTTATGAAGATATGCATGTCTTTTCTTTATGAAATTGATGTAAATAAATTTGAGGATGCTTTGACTTTGAAAATATGATGAATCATTTGAATTATTGAAAATGCATGTTTTATGAAAGTAATGATTATGACTCAAGTAAGCTTATAAATGAAGGTATCTATATATTGTATGAAGCTTGGCCACATGACATGAACAACATCTAGATTTGTCCTCAATGCTTTTCGGGCTATTTCCTAAATTAGGTCTTGATTAGTATGGTATCCGGATATCCCATCATTGATCATGCTTTCAAAACTATTTCCATTAGTAGTAGGACATTTCTAGCATGAAGTGAATGACTATGGGCCTTAAAAGCTATTATGAAAAGATCATGGATGGTGAAAAGTTTTCTCATGCATGGTCTAAGGAGTTACTCTATGAAGTTTCTATCTTGGATTAGTTACTTAATTGTGTCTTTCCATGGATGATTAGACAAGTGGAGATTACTCATGTCTCGTAATGATAAGACAAGTTAGCATTAATAACTATTCTGTGGGATTTATGCTTAGCACCGAGTGGACAAGTGGCAACTACTCATGTCCTATAACTATGTACCACCATATGATGATTGTCTTAGATAGACGATGATGGTCTTAGATAGACATTAGCTAGTGGATCCACGTAAGTTAGAAGTTCACGGTCCTTACCTTGGCAAGTAGGACACCATTTTTCAGTGTGGCGTAGACCTCAAATTCTATGTTATAGCTCATATGGTCTCTATGTCAGTTAAAGGTAAATCTCCCATAATAATAATGAACTAAGGTTATTTCTAGAAGTATTCTCACATGTGTTCAAAGATGATTTTTGCTTGCATTGACCATGATCATGATTATGCTTCTAACCTCTTATCTTATGCTTTATCTTGGTCTTTGCATATCATGAAAAGTCCTTTTAGAATGATTTCATAAATTTTATACATTGCTATCATACTTGGTTCATTTTTTGTATTAACACATACTCTTTCCTACATTATTTCACTAATGTAGGGTTCGACACTCCTATTGCACATCCTCTTGGCTAGTGATCACTTTAGTAGTTTTAGAGAAGTGGTGAGTCCTCATATTCTGAGAACCGAACCTTTTATTGCTTATCGTCTTTACTTTTAAGATATTGTATGTGATTCATGGTTTACGTCCTAGTGACTCTTGATGTAATAGATGGCTTTGAGACTATTTATACTTCCGCTTTGTTTTGTCAAACTCTTTGATACAAAACTGTCTTTTAAACTCTTTAATTTTATTATCTTGTATGATGTATGCTAAGTGGCTTGTGTAAGGCCCTTCGGGCTCCTATGTGCCATGCTACGTCTAGGGGGTATTTTGGGTCGTGACAATAATAGACATTTACTAGAATACAAATATGTTTATAACACTCCCCCTTGAATGTCTATTTGATAGAGAATATGCCTCGTTAAAACCTTACTAGAAAAAAATTCATTGAAGAAAGAAAATTCTAGTGAAGGAAAAGAGTCCACATACTTAATAATATGCATCTAGGCTACCTCATCAAATACATTAGAAGAAAAATTCAGTGGGACAAAACTTCGTAAGGGAAAAAGAGTACAGTGCATATTAACTCCCCCTAATGAGAACATCAATCTAGAGAGTTGAATCTTCACATTCCAAGCTTATGCGCCATCTTCTTGAAAGTTGCAGTTGGTAGAGACTTGATGAACAAATCAGCCACATTATGACTCGAATGAATTTGTTGCACATTGATATCATCATTCTTTTGGAGCTCATGTGTGTAGAAAAACTTTTACGAAATGTATTTTGTTCCATCTCCTTTTATGAATCAACCTTTAATTGTGATATACATGCAACATTATCTTCATATAAAATTGTGGGTACATTATCGCATTTCAAATCACTTTTTTCCCGAATCAGATGTACCATGGACCTCAACCACAAACATTTTTGGGTTTGCTTCATAAATAGTTATGATCTCAACATGATTTGATGACATGGCTACATTAGACTTCTTTGTAGATCTTCAAGATATTGAAGTACCTCCACATATCAACACATAGCCTGTTTGAGATTAATTTTCTTGTGGGTCATAGAAGTACCCTGCACCAGCGTAACCAATAATATCGGGACTACAATTATTAGAATAAAATAAGCATATATCAGTAGTCTAATCTTGGGCATATAAAATATGCCCAATTCTTGCAAATTACCCATCTTTAACGTTAGTTTTAGGACATTCAGTAATCTAACTAGCATGTTTTGACTTATGATTGCGATGATTGCATATTAATATACATGATTAGCTTTGTTTGAAGGGTTCCTAAGGAAAGCAATTGAATCATAAGAGAAAAGAAATCGATGACGACAAGTGACGCTAAAAACAGAAGCTAGTGCGGCGCCCCACCATCACTGGCGCAGCAAGGGCGCGACGCGCCATGCCCAAAGTTCAGAGGCCCATTTTGGGCGCACTGGCAGCGCGGCGTCCCATCCTGCCAAGTGCGATTTTGGCACGGCACCCCAAGGTCTGGCGGACGTTTTAGCAAAAGTTGGGTTTAATTAGGATTCCTTCTTGGGCTAAATTTGGAAATATTTTTCCTAAACTTTATAAATAGGTCCTAGGTTTATTTTTAAGGGAGTCCGACTTTATTTTGGTGTGCAAGAGCAAGATCCAAGTTTTGTAATAGGTTTCAATTTTATAACTCTTCTTTATTTTGAAAATCGTATGAACAATTATATTTTGCGGTTTTTGAATAGTATGAGTGGCTAAACGCCCTTGTTCTGGGGTTGTAGCTACGGATTGATTGCTGAATATTGAAGGTTTTTTAATTAATTCTTGGTTATCGTTTTAAGTTACTTTTATATTCTTATTTTAGTATTTCATGCTTGATCACCACATAATTAAATCTCTTGTCTATTCTTAAAATCAAGAGAGGATAAGGTAGATAGATCAAAGAATATAAAAAGCTTGATCTTCCATTGAGTTGATTTGTGTTTAGGAGAGACGCCCAGACGAACACCTAGCTTGGTTAAGAAACAAGATGAAATATAAATGCTTGCCAATTAGGATTGCCTATCCCCGCTCAACGATGTAGTTAGACAACTAATTGGAGTAGGCGACTAGAGGTCGAAAGACCTTACTCATATAATTAACCCTGTAAATCAGTAACTTGATAATCGAAATTAGTTCATTGCCTGAAATACGATACATGAAGTCCAAAGCATATTGCAGCCCTGGAATTGTCTTTTACTTGTTTGAAACATTACTTTGAAGTCGTTCACACTAGTTATTTTTATTTATTGCATAAATCGTAGTAGTAGTTAACAATAATCAAACTCTTTTAAAAGGTTACTTTTGTCGAGTTGTGAAATTGAGTATTAAATATAAGTTGATCATAAGTCCCTTGGGGACGAAACCTCCTTTCTAAAAAAACTATATTACTTGAGCGACCGCATACACTTGCGTGTATAATTGGGAGAAACATAGTCCCTTTTAGATACCACAATATGTGTTTGATCCCATTCGAGTGTCTCCTAGTGGTAGCAGAACTATACATTGCTAACAAATTAATCAAAAAAGCTATATCAGACCTTGTAGTATTAGCAAGATACATTAGTGCACCAATTTCACTAAGATATGACACTTCAGGATCAAGAATTTCTTCATTCTTTTCTTGAGGTTGGAATGGATCCTTATTCACTATCAAATGATTGAACAACTATCAGAGTACTTAATGGATGTGCTTCATTCATATAAAATCTTTTCAACACTTTTTCTTTGTAGTCAAATTGATGAACAAAAATATTGTTTGTCGAATGCTTAATTTGCAAATCAGGACATAAGTTTGTCCTTTTAAGGTCTTTATCTCAAGTCAATTCTTTAGATAATCAATAGTTTTTTGAAACTCTACTGGATTTCTAATAAGTTTTGTGTCATTAACATAAATCACAAGCACAACAAACTCCAATGTTGTATTCTTTATAAAAATTCATGGGAAATCGACTCATTTATATAACCTTACTTTGATAAATACTCATTAAGATGGTTACACCACATGTGTCTAGATTGCTTCAAACCATTCAATGATATTTTCAATCTAATTGAATACATGTTCCGAGGCTTTGAACTATATGCTTTGGGCATCTTAAATTCTTCGGAGATTTTCATGTATATCTCATTATCGAGCGATCCATTAAGATATGTTGTAATCATATCCATCAAATGTATTTTAAATCTCTCATGGACTATAAATCTAATGAGATAATGCGATGTTGTTGCATCCATAACGGGTGAGTATGTCTCTTCCTAATCAATATCAGGCTTTTGCGAAAATTCTTAAGCAACAAGGTGTGTCTTATACCTTTGTATTTAATTTTTATCATTTCTTTTTTGCACAAAGACCCATTTATATCCAACAAGTTTAATACCATTAGGTGTTTGAACTATAGGTCCAAAAACTTCACGCTTGACAAGTGAATTCAATTCTGGTTGAATTGCTTCTTGCCATTTTGGTCAATCACTTCGTTGTCGATATTTTACAACAAATTGAGGTTTAAGATTCTCACTATCTTGCATGATTTTTGTTGTAACATTATATGCAAAGACATAATCCGCCACTATTTCTGAACGATTCAGATTAGTTTCAACACCACTTAAATTTTTGGATAGTTCCTTATTTTCTTGAATCTCAAGCTCATTGATTCCTTCAAGGATATCAGAATTTCTCACCTCTTAAACTTTCATATGAGATTCTCTCGTAGTGTCGTCCTGTCCTTTCATTTTTCTTTTTCTAGAATTTTGATCCTTATAATCCAATGATCTACCACACTTCAAGCGTGCTTTTGACTCATTGGCTATGACACTAGTAGACGGTTCTATAGGGACATCAATATGAATTGGGACATTCTCTGCAGGAGTATGTGATTTAGTAATCATTTTCAAATCTATAAATACGTCTGGCATTTGATTTGCAATTCTCTGTATGTGGATAATTTTTTGTACTTTTTACTCACAAATAAAAGTACATGGATCAAGATGAGACAATGATGAATTTTTCCACAAAATTTATCTTCTAATATCATTTTCTCTCCCTAATTTTAGGAAAAATAACTTATCAAACTGACAATTTGCAAATTGAGCAAAGAGCATATCTCTAGTTAATTGTTTAAGGTAGCAAATAATAGAGGTTGATACAAACACAACATATATTGCTAACCTTCTTTGAGGTCTCATCTTAGTATGGTGCGGTAGTGCCACATCCACGTGTACAACACATTTAAAAAAAATTAGATAGGATATATTAGGTTCTTGATCCAAAATCAATTCCAATGGAGAAATCTTATGACAATTTTTCTGTCTGAGACGAATAAGTGTTGCAGCATGTAAAATTACATGACCCCACATAGAAGTAGGAAACTTAGTTTTCATAAGCAATGGTCTTGCTATCAACTGTAGACGTTTAATTACTGATTCAGCAAGATCATTTTGAGTGTGAACATGAGTTACAGTATGTTCAACTCTTATTTCAATCGGTAGGCAATAATTATTAAATGCTTGAGATAAATACTCTACTGTATTTGAGAATTAATCTAATTATCAGGAAATTGTTCCCATAATCGTATTATTTATGCCAATAATTTTGTAAGTGCCAAGTTACAAGATGACAATAGGCACACTTGAGACCATTTAGAAGAAGCATTTTTTACGACCATAAAGTATCTAAAAGACCTACTAGGTGGGTGAATAGGTCCACAAATATCCCATTTATATGTTTTGAGAACGCATGAGACTTAAGCTCAACTTTCACTAATGATGGTCTCACAATTAACTTGCCTTGATAATATGCAGTACAAGAAAATTCACCATCTAAAAGAATCTTTAGGTTCTTTAATGAATGTTCATTTTAATTTTTCTATAATTTGTCTCATTATTATAGACCAGGATGTCCCAGACGATCATGCCAAAGTATGAAAGTATTGAGATTAGTAAACTTTTGATTTACTATAGAATGTGCCTCAATTGCACTAATTCTTGTCCAATACAAGCCATAAGACAAAGTAGGAAACTTGTATATCACACATGTCTTCTCAAAGACATTCTTGGTGATACCAAGATATTCGGGCCTCATTTCATCCATTAATTGGATGTGATAACCATTTTCACGGTTATATTTAAAACTCAACAAATTTCTCCGAAACTTAGGAGAAAATATGACATTATTTATGATGCGTTTATCTCCCTTAAGCAAAATTATAATGGCTTTTCCGAAGCCCTCAATGAAATTAGTACTACCACAAATCATAGTAACTATTATTTTGCCCATACTTTAATGAGAAAAATATTTATCGTGTTTGCATATCGTATGTGTTGTACCAGAATCAATCAAACAAATGTCTTCATAGTTAGATACCATATTTTGAGAATTATTCATATCTTCAAATAGAATGAAATAAATATCTATTTAAGCTTTTATTACAAATAAAAATTAATATAGTATAATAAATTATTAACTATCTTCTACTAAGTAATTAATAAAGTAAAGAGCACATGCACATAGTATAGCAATTTAATTTTTTGTGCTTATACAAATAAGTTATGTTACTTGACATTTTTGCAACAAAAACACATTAACTAGTGTACAATAATTAAATAAATATTAAGGAAAAGGGTTTGAAATATATCTGAATTTTGACCGAAATTGCTGTAACGATACCAAACTTTGGAAAGGACCTTTTACCCCCTGCATTATTTAATAGTGTATTATAAATGTATATATGTGCCCACGTGGACACGTTACTATTTATAATGATGCAATATTTATGATGTCCACGTGGGCACATATATACCTATAAAATACACTATTAAATAGTGCAGGGGGTAAAAGGTCATTTTCAAAATTCGGTATCGTTACAACAATTTCGGTCAAAGTTCGAATATATTTCAAACTATTTTCCCTAAATATTAGATAACTCTTAACTAAAGAATAAAGGTTAAAAAAGTTTAGAAGAAATGAAAAGAAAAAGGTAGTGTTTCAGGAGGTTATAGTCATTATTTCCAAGAAAAATAATCTATCTTACCCATCCTAAAGCCTACATTACAATCTTAGAAAATTCTTATGTGATTCAATGGTGTCTTTCAAAAATAGTTGCAATAGAAAATAAGGACAAGCCTATGATATTTGCATGTATAACATATGAATACATTGTGAGCTTGAATGTTGTGAAAATAAAAGGGCCAAAACTTATTTGAAAGTAAATATCAATAGCAATTTTCTGAGTTTAATTCTTCCATGAAATCGCCATTATTGATTAAGGGCAGCTTCAAGTTAAAATTGTAACAATGAGGATACAAATGAGTCAAAATCAGGCATTTTCCCTAACTTAAATGAAATGACACATACTATTTGTTTCAAATTTTCATGAACATACATAAATTCTTACGAGATGAACAAAATTTGTATTGAGCGGTGAATTTTTTAATAAGTGGATATTGTATTTGTAGACACAACTGCCTCACCAGGCCTTGGGGAATTACACCACTTGAATGTTTTCACGTCTACAATCAGTTTTGGGCAAATTATGTAAAAGGGTCACTTGGCCTTTCGCTTTACCCAAAAATTGGCCAAATTACCAAAATTTGTCAAGTACTAGTCTTCTTCCTTTCAGTTTCGTCATTAATGACTGCTCTGCTTCTTTTTCTTCCTTTCAATTTCGTCATTAATAGTTGTTTGTTGTTTGTTGCTTCTTCTTCATTATCCTTCTTTTTAAAAAATTGATGTACCGAAAACGTAAGTCATTTCAAGCGGCGAATTACATATCAAAAGACTCAAATATCGAGAGGATTTCATATCTAAATTTCAGGACTATTTAGAGGTGATTTTGAGTTGATCAAGATTGAATTTGTCAGTGTATACTCCATGTATAGTCAGTGTATACTCCATGTTAATTAAGCTATATTTAACTTTTGAATGTATCATAATGTATACTCCGTGTATAACTCACGTATAGGTAAGTTGAATTGTATAGATACTTTCTATGATTTTTTACAAACTATATTGTATAGTCAGTGTATATTTTCTATGAGTTTCGGCTATTTTTTATGTAAATAAAAACATAGCTATATTTATTGTAAACTAATTACTTTATTGTATATATTTGAAACTAGCCCATACAACGCTTTTCACTTTTTTACACGAAAACCCTTTTCATTTTATTGTTCTTCATGTGTTAGAAGAAGGAAAAACTAAACTTATTGGACAAAAGAAAATTACCCGCTCATAGCCCACCCTTAATGTTCATTCGGCTCAAAGTAATTATCATGTGTGCTCCTTCCTAGCCCAGACCCAGTTTGCTTTTATTATACCATCATAGTATATATATATATATATATATATATATATGTCTAGTTGTTCCTCAATGATACCATACCAATATGTTGTTATGGTATCAATGCGGATTTAGAATTCCACATAAATATTGAGGATTGGCTTTTGTGAAATAATGGTTGTAGGCGATCAACAATGGATATGAAGTAATTTCAGGCTTCTTCTTCTTCAATTCAAACTAGACCTTCACGCTTTTATTATTAGATTAGATATTTTCAATGGCGGAAATCCATATGCAATTGCATATTTGATCTCGATGTTTTCATAAGCAACAATTTTGATGTGATTTGAGATTTGTATGACTAAATTTTCTTAATTAAAAATAGATTCTACTATTATTATCTCAACGTCAAAATTAATGTTCTATTGCTCTGAATTTCAACTTCCATGATGCTATAAGAGAATCACAATTTTCTCCATTAATAGAATGTTGTGGAATCATAAGAAGGAAAACTGAGGAAGAAGAAGATTTGGTAAAGGAGAATTGAGAAGAAGAATTGGGGAAGGAGAATTTGGGGTATTAATTGTTAAGGGATATTTATCTGTAATTATTTTGTTTTTAGGGGGTTGGAAGAAAATTTGGGGTATTAATTATAAAGGAATATTTATCTGTAATTTATTTGTTTTTATGGGGCATAGACTTAGTCAGTTCCCCCTTAGAAGAAAGTCAAATCTTTCTTTATTCCAAAACAATCCGAAAATAAGCTCAAATAAGGTGAGGACATGAATACACCAAATCAATCAATACATAATAAAATGAGACTTCTCGTCATTACACAATAAAGAATTTAGCAATACCGTACAATCAAAACAAACATTATATTATACAATACAATTGGTAACCATCCAAACAAGCTGGAAAGGAAAGGCTATGCAGCGAGAGTGAATATAAGTAGAAAGAGCCAATAACTGTAGTAAATCGAATCGACACAACAAATAAATCAGTAACAAATGTTCTCTCCTTCGATACATCACTAAGCAAATACTTGAAGGCTTAGCATCAGCCAATATCAGATCATATGTATTCTATTGATCACGCTAACATCCTTCGGTATCAATAACAAAGTTGGTACATTAGTACGCTCGAGCAATCAAAAAGGAGCAACAAGCAATTAGCATATGGTGCAGAGGAGGATCAGTCAAAGTATGTGAGCACAAAACCCGGGCTGAAGCAATGAAGAGCATCCCTGTCTGTCACAATGCAGTTATCAATTGTCAATCTGGTCCAATTATGAAAAGGCGGCAGAGTCATTGAGATGAATGTACAAGCACAAAATTGTTATTGCTGATCTTGAATCTTTAGAGAGACTAATTCACTGTCTTGCTGTTGGCCTCTTGACTTTGAGCTCTTTGGAAGCCATCTTTGAGACCATTCAGGTAACCTGGAAAATGACACAGATTGAAACATAAACTTGAGAGAAAAAACACCAAGGTGATTGAGTAATAAGAAGTTAGAAACTACTGTGCATTTTCGTCACTTCAGAGAAATGTATTAAAGGCCATACAGTAGGGATAATTTATTCTTTCGAAAATAGCTTCCTAGTGATGCCCTTTCTTTTTTAGTTTGTCCCAAAAAGAATGGTACTTTTTTTAAGCATAGAAACAATTTACTATAAAATTTAAACTTCTCATTATATAATAACATGACTTATAGTCACACGGATATCAATGACTTGTTTTAGACATGTTTCAAAAATGTTTTATTAAGAGTTACATAATTAATGTATTTGTACATTCAGCTTTCAATTCACTGTACCTTACTTAGCTGAGAGTTGGGATAAGTCACAGTTAGTTACAATTAGCTGTCATTTCAGCTAGTTAGTTTTCGATATTAGTTGGATTAGTTGGTTACTAATTCTCTGTATATGTTCTTTGATTACAGCAATAGGTTTTGAGATTCCCATTCTATCTTCTCCCTCAGATTGCTCTCTTCTTCTTTCTCCATTTCAGATTGAGAATAGTAGAATCTCCACTGTAGTTCAGTTGATCTATTCATTCTGTTTGTGAGTTTTACATTTTTCTCTCTTTCTTAAACTCCTACCCAGTCAAAGTGCATCACATAAATTGGGACGGATGGAGTAATGATCATGCAACAAGGACAACTTAACCAACTCTATTAAAATATTGAACAAAGGCTCCTTGACATTAGGAGCAAAGACAAGCAATTTTAAGTTTTTAACAAAGATACAATCTCTTGAAACCAAATGACTACTGATGAAACAAACAAGCACACTGGCATTGGCACTACCCAAGATAAAGAAAAGAAAGGAAAAAGATGGAACCAAACATATGTTACATGTCCCCCCATGACTCTCAACCCCCCCCCCCCCTTCTCTTTTCTAGGGCCATGGGCAAATAGGGTTAGAACACTTGCTGTTGCAAAAATTTTGAGTCAAAATTAATAGAGACTTACAGATCCAATCTCTCGTAAATTGCTCTACGGACTGAGCTGTTAAGGCCGTATGCTATTGAGTTGAAGAGACCCTAAACAAAGCATAGAAGATTTGTCAAGAAAGAACATTGTCAATATTTTTAGAGTGTCAGAGTTGTTAAAAGGAGAGTAGATCAAAACTAAGTATCAACATAAAGTCAGAGATAAGTTCCTATCAACTGAGAATCCCACCAATTCATGGATACAGACACTTAAACTAAACTAATCAACTTTTTTTGTTGGTTAAACAAATTAATCAGTTCAGAATATCACCAACTAGTTGAAGTAAACACTTGGCGGCATCGCTCTTGACATTCTGTAGATAAGCTTGGTGGAAACAGAGGATCCAAGTCATTCTATCCAAGACAGGTTTTGATTGTTAACACTAGTTACCAACAGGTCTATACCTGCTTGCAATCTATATGGTAATAACGGAATAAAATACTCATCAAAGAGTGCAAGTTCCCACCACACACCTTCCCCAACCACATCAAAGAGAAGAGAAAAGAGAGAATTCATCTACAGATAATAGGATTTACCATGAGCTGTGCCATTCCAACATCAAGAACAGAAAGCCAAAAGATCTTATGACCTGGTTCAATAACGTCATGTATACGGTTGATTGTACCGAAAAACCATGATCCAATAAGAATAAGGGGATAGTAACCCCAACGATTTAGTGCCTGCGAGATGGCCAACAGCATAACAGTTGATATAAAGAGGCAAATAGCAAGAAAAGAAAATGAGATGGTGTCCAAACTCCACCCGAAGCCATTCATTTTCTACCCCATACTCTTATAAGTTATTATTCTGATTTACTTTGAGATAGGAGAGGAAGCTCTGCATACCTTCATGTCTGACCGCGGATCTGGTTGGTATGACCTCTCTGATATGCCCACTGCCATCTGGAATATTAGAAGCACCAGCGTACTTGAAATGTCACAAATTATTTTCCAGAACCCAAATCTTCATGAACCAATAAAGGAATGCGTAAATAATTAAGGATAAAGGTAATGACCACATACACGAGTTGCATTGTTTAGCATCCGTATCACTTGAAAATAGGTGACACCGTTAAAAAGAATGGCACCCCAAAGAGGTGCATAAAACGTTATGAAGTGTACCACCTGCAGTGATGAACATAGGAAAGATTAAATTTGATAGAAGTTATGTCAGACTAAAGCAGAATATATCCCAAACAACTCGAATGCAAACATCAATCTAGACCTGATGGTAGGCTAGAAAAAGGGCTTTTGGCTACATGTCATGTCTTCATTGTTACACTTAAATTGTGTTGAGCTACACTATTAGTATTTTAAGTTTTATTGTGTAGGACTTGATTCTGAGCTAAGAAGCAATTTCAAAGCTAAATCAGACTCTTAGGAGCTTCGAAGTTTGAGTAGAAGTCCAAAAAATCTAACTGCCTTCAAGTTTGGGGTTGAAGGACCAAGTATGCATATGAAAAGTTGAAGAAAAAAAAGAGAAGCTGAAAATCTAGCCTACCGTGATGCGCCAGTTGCATCGCAACAGGTATTTTGATGGCAGAAGTCTATTTGCACAAGGCTCTAGAAATCCCTCTTGCCGCATCGCATGGGGTACCGCAGATCGCGACACATCAGTTCATTTTCTACCCATGTTTTTCCATTTCGATTAGTTACCATTGTGATTCTTGCGCTTTGATTATCGCATTAGTGTGTTGTTATTACTGTTCTTTTTTGTATGTTATGTAATATTTCCCAGAGCGCTTTTCATTGTTTTTACTGCTTTCATTTTCGTTTCTACCCTCCTCATAAACCACTTATGAGATAACACTGCGTATGTTGTTGTTTTTCCACTTCGCCTCATTAAGGGTATTTTGGTCCAGGGTTGGCCGCCAGTACACGGTATAAATACATCAAAAACACAATTTAAAAGGGTCTTTCGGACTGACAGGGGATTGAGAGAGCGGCTAAGTCTAGGAAGCACAATGATTCATTTCTTGTTTCATCAACAATTGATTATTCACAAGTTTTGGTTGAAAGTTGGTTGTAATGTTTTCTCGTTTTCATGCCTTTAAGACTATATCTTTCTTTTCATCTATGAAGTAGTTTTCCCTTGGGGTTTAACCATACATGTTGTTTTGAATGTTATCTGTGGATTGGACTCTTGTTTAATTGCTTGTATTCGTTAATGGAGTTTTGAATCTGATCACGGAATATTCATGCCTTTTAAGAGAATATCTTTCTTTTCATCTATAGAGTAGTTTCCCTTAGGATTTTAATATACCTGGTATTTTGAATGTTATTTGTGGATTGGACTCTTGTTTAATTGCTTGAATTCGTTAATGAAGTTTTGAATCGAATTATGAAGTTATTCATTATTTATTTAATCGAAAGAGGAATATTTTAGTAAATATCTATGCATTATATATTTATATTGATGGGCCCTTCCCGGACCGTGTGCATAGCAGGAGCTTTAGTGCACCGGACTGCCCTTTTTTTTTCTACGTAATCAAAAGAGCCTCTTGAATTGTTGATTGAACCAACATAGGAAAAAATTCATGAGAGGTTTTCCTTGAGGCTAAAATCACTAGTGTTTTCTTGCATATGTTCACAGGCTTTCCATTAATTTAACCCACAAGGATTAAGTTCATACAAAAGAAGAATCTTAGCTACAAGAATAATCTAATCAACCGTTGCATACATGAGAATCAATAAAACCTTAGAAATGAATCTTGAACAAAGTTAGATCCCAAATAACTATCTTGCACATGTCTTGTTAATTGCCCTTACTTTTCTCATTGACAGTTAATTGCTATTGCTCAACTCTCAACATTTCCATGATCAATTTTTACAATTCTAGACGGTTACTTGTGGTTTAGAACCATCTCAGTCTAAAGAATTAATGCTCCTGATAGTGTTAAGCCAATTGAATATTGTTTGAACCAACCCCTGGGGATACGATAATTTTTATACTATTTTTGACACATTACGAACTTCATTTTATAGTGTGTTTCAAGCTTGTCAGGACCATTTTACCATAATCATAATAGTCTCTTCTCCTTCAAAGGAAAAGAACTAAAATAAGAGATAAAATGTAAGAACTCCTTCGCCAATCAACAACCAATTACACTGTGCATTCATTTGACACATCGACTTTATTCATGAAAATGAAAGAACTCCTATATCCATAAACTTCAGTATTTCAAAACTTTCACAATTTTTTGGAGAATGTAACAGTAGAACACTATCACCATTTTTGAAGTTATTAAAACTACATAGATGACAAACAACAGAAATTACCATGAAAATTCACATAGTAAAAGAGCTTGAAACTATGATCATTAAATACTTGCCTTTCCTGTGTGTCCTGTTTGTGCCCAACACCAAGTGCCCAGCCGACTTAGATGTTCATGATTATTGGCAATTGATCTAATAACTGTCATTACTCCTGAAGTTCCTGCAAGAAGCATCCGCATATAAACAGAATGAAGAAAGAAAAAACCTTCAAGAAGCTGACAACCAAAACAAATGCATTCAGAAAGAGAGGAAGGAACCACAGTAACCAACTATAGAATCCAATTTGTTTTCTCTAATAAAAAGATACCCCAAACATATAAATGAAACATTGGCTCCAAATCTTCAACATCCGTCTTATGTCTAACAACTGTTCGGTGAAGAGTAAAGGCAATTGTTGTTGTCCACAAGAAAGACGCTAGGCAGAAGAAATGTGTTGTATATCCCTGAGCATAACAGAAGAACCCTTTGGAAGGATCCCTACATGACCAAAAAAAGAACTCACAGTTAATAAATGCTACGGAACCATTTAAAACGAAAATTCACTGGAAGCCTGCAACAAATGCTTGTAGATGGGAGTGACCATACCCAATTATGCTGAAGAAACTGCAGCACATGTCCTGCGCTCAAAATGACGTACTTATTACTATTATCTTAAAGCAGAAGCAAATGAATTAGAAGAAGGCAGGAAATGTGAGGAACTTAATCCATAGAAAGATAAAACATTATAGCAAAGCCTATGTATGAAAGATTACAAGCCATAATATAAAAAGGAAGCATCTTAGCAATCAATGTTCTTGATAGGCACATACCATTATGATTACCACCTATGCAATTATACTAGATGTATTTTTCTTCCTATTCTTCTATTCTATTGATTGAGTACTTCCCATTAGTCATTTGGTTTGAGTAAGCACCGCAACAATCTCCTTTCAAATAACTAACAAAGAAGGAACAAATAAACTTAAAGCAGAGTAAATTTAGCAAACTCCAATCTGGTATCTTACCCAATAAAATGCTCAGAGATATACTACTCTATCCAGGGATATGAGATAATTGATTGATTAATCTTAAGCTGTTGAAGTAACAAATTTGAAACATAGAGTCAACTTCATTTCCATTAAAGCTACTAGCACACAAATTCAAGTTCTAGATCATGCCGAAGCTACATCCATTTGATCCAAAAATCAAAACTGAGATCAGATTGAATCATATCACTGTGGGAGAGAACACGAGAATCTGGCAAGGTGCAGTCAAAATCACAATAACAAATCCTAATAACCAATATGCATACCAACTTTTTTCTTGTTCTTTCATCTTCTTTTAACTTTTCAAAGTATGTATTTATCTTTTTCTTCTTTTTTAAGTTATAACTAATTTTCGCATTACTTGCCAAATAAAAAGATCCCTAGGTATCAAAGCTTTGAGAAGCCCTAGCAGATGGAACAACTGCTTGTTTAGAGTTATAATCTTAGTACAAGATAGAGTGAACATCATTTCCATCAGAGCTACTAGCACTAGTTCAACTTCTCATCCTATAGTAGCAAGTCAGCAACATACATTTGATCCAATGATAGAATTACCCACTGTGGGACGACAGACTGTGAGAAATGTGTATCAATCAGACAACCCACAATCCACATGGATATCAACTTCTTCCATACTCTTTCTTCTCTCTTAAGTTTTTTTCTTCTTTTCTTTTTATATACCTCCAAATACATATTTTTCATCTTCCATGAAGATTTTCCATATTTTGCATCATTAGATACAGGATAAATATACTCGCTTAATTGAAAATGCAATAAGTATTTTGACTATATACATGTTTACATTGTTCTTTTTTAGAACTCAGTATTTCCTTCCCAAACATCCTAGCTCACTGATCTACATACATTTTCTGGCCAGAAAACGTAAACTAAGTTTCTCAAAATATACCTACATTTTGAGCAAGAGTTAATGAACATATATAAAACAAAACCCTAATAAGTAGTGAAAAAGTGAAAGTAATTTTACTCACAGATAAAGCGAGGTAGAAGACAAGTTTGAAGGAAAACTTGCGAAGCTCTTTGAAAAGCAAATAACAGAGTACTATAAATCCTGAACCGACGAATGAGAGACTTGATGCTCCGCTGTTCACTGCCGTGAGTACTTGTCGTTCTGCCACCGTCAAATTCCCCATCACTGCTTTTACAGTTGCCATTCTTCAAGCTTCTGATTACACTTAACAATCGCAAATATCCGTTCAGATTTCTTCTGTTGATCGATAAAAGCTTGGGATCGAAGGAAGCAAAAATGGTGAAGTTTACTGCTGGCAAGCAATATGAAATCCAGGGGATTTACCTGGAATATATTATGAGTTATATATAAACTATATGCTTTGCTAAACAAGCGTCGCTTTGGCCGAGTGGTTAAGGCGTGTGCCTGCTAAGTACATGGGGTTTCCCCGCGAGAGTTCGAATCTCTCAGGCGACGTTATTTCTTTCTTCTTAAAAGAAAGTTCTTTTATATCATCATTTATTTCAATTTAAATCAAGTTTGTACTATGTTAATGAGAGGATTACATTTTTTTAGAATAGTTTTGTGATAGTGTACTATACCCTTATTATGAACTTTTGCTTATTTGCTAAGATTGTATTAAAAATGGAGTAGTTTTGATAGATTTTATTTGTGCAACACCTTACAAATTCAATGCTAAAGGTCTGAACCTTTAGTCATAAACGTATCATCTTGAACCCGGTGATGTCCTACTTGTTCATGTGCGTTAAGGTCTATTTCAAGTATAGTAAGTGTATCAGATATGATTTAGGGTCATGAGTTTTTAGCATGAGTTCATGAAAGGATCAACTTCAAACGACCATATCTCTCAGAATATGAAGAGTTAGTTGTCTCATTACCTATCAAATTAAAGGTTTATGAGACTTATTTTCAACGCCACGAATCGTTTGTTAATCTGAATCCAGAGTAAAAAGTTATGATCAATTTTCCTGCGATACTCAGATTTTAGGATCTGAGTTTTACGGATCGAACCTACCGATCGTGAAAGCATCTACGGGCCTTAGATTATGCTCATAAAATTAAATCAAAGACTTAAAATTTTCACCTGAGTTCCACGAACCATTCCACGGGTCTTAGAATGCACATATACCATATATCAGGTGTATATCATTTTTTCATATTTCATAAAAAAAACGCTATTTTAAGTTTCTTTTTCTCATTTTTAACTCCTTCATCAACCTCAACAACTTTCAAGAGCTATGTTCAATCCTACTAAGTCTTGGTAAGTATTCTTCATGATTTTATAACATAAATCCTAAAATTTCTACAAGATTCAAACATCAAATCCTCTTCTTATCTCTAGTGCTAACAAGAACTCAATTTTAGGGTTCAAACTTGATTTTTGAGCAATTCATCAAGAGTTCTTCCTTTCAAATCAAGATAAGCATACTCCATATTTTTAAAGTGATTTTAACATGTGATTATGTATCCTAAGCAAGAATCTACCATCAAAACCTAGGAGTTTCACGATAACTCATCTCAAGGTTTAAGAATAGACTTTTGTGATTATCCTTCAACACTAGGGTTATTCATCTCCAAGCTTCAAGTTCAACAATTCTATCAAAGTTTTCTCTTCTAGGTATGCGAGATTCCATCCATAGATATCATTTCACCCATTATGTTTCAAAGAAACTTTCATACTTCAGTCATTGAATTCTACAAAATCTAGTGTTCATATGAAAAGCATGAATTACATTAAATCACAGTTCCTCCTTATGGACAATCTATGAATACATCTTTTCCACTCAATTTAGTATATTTATATTAGTATTTTAATAAGTCCTTGTAATATACGAATTCATGCCTTTAAACTTATGTTGATTGAATTGCATAGTCCAATCAAAATATAGAACTCATCATAATCAATTTTTAATTCAGTCTTCAGATCCAATAGATGGTTTCATATAAATTTTTTATCAGTCACTCTTAAATTTTCAACATTATTGAACTAGTCAGTTTATTAGCATAATTCTATTGGGGAAGTATTACTTAGCTCCTGTGAACATAGGATGAAGACTTACTCTTCAGTTAGGCGATGACCATAGTAGCAACTAAGTCTCAGAATATGAGTCAACATAGGTTTTAAAGGTTCATTCGTCAAATTAGGTTGGACACCTTAATCCTTTTGGACATTAGTTTAGTGGATTTACGCCATCAGTATTCTTACTCTTGACAAGATACAGAGCGCCCTTCTAGTTGAGGTATAAATTGAACTTTATTTAGTTCAAATAGAGTATGTCAATTATTACTATCTCCTACTATTCAGATTTAGATATTGTATAACCTTATATTCAGTTTATTCTATTGTATGACCTTGTATTCAGTTTATTCAATAGTATTGATCAATTGCATGTTTATATAGTAGATATTAGATTTCTTTCAGTTTAACATCTCAGATACATCACGCTTAACTTTATAGAATATAGTGCATATTTCACATACTCAATACATTCCAAATACTAATTATATACCTCTTCTAACTACACTTTTCATGTGATGTAGATTCAGGTGCTTATTATCAGGATCTTAGTCAAATATATCACAGTTTCCAGCCAGCAGGTGATGAGTTCTATTTATTCAAGGACTCAAGTTAATCATTATTTTATTTCTGCTCATATGTATCGAGTAAGGAAAACAGGGGGACATGTCTCAACTACCTATATTTAATATTAGTAGAGGCTTCATTGACAGTCAGTTAGAGTTGTTGTACTCAGTCTACGTAGTTGTAGATTCTTTTCAGATTACAGTTGTTGTAAACAAACTTTTATTTAGTAAATGTATTGAACTAGTTTATTCCATAACTATGCTTTCGTTAAGTCGTTTTTAGCTCTTATACATATTTAGATTTAGTTTCTCATGACTTATGCCAGTATCAATGGTTAGTTTTGGATCACTTATGATTCTAAGCATGTTATTACATTTTAAGGTGTAGTATCGGACCGTGAAAATTTGGCAACCAACAATACAGTTATATTAATGCATAAAAAATTTCAAAGAGTTAAATAATGTGATAGCAACAATTATAATTTCACTAGAGAAAGTAGAAATTCAAGCAACTTTATAGAATAATGAAATAGAAAACTTGGTTAAATTGTGTGGATTCCATTCGTCCCTATCATGACCCGAGCCTACATCCTGGACGTGGCCGGCACTCAAGAACCATTGCTCTCAAGCGAACCCTCATCCTAGCTGACTACAAGTGGAAAACTAACTCAAACATACACAAGCATCGAACTGAAAGAAATGTTAAATCAACAGTGTATTAAATCTCAAAACTCTCTGAATATACTAAGTATTAAACATAAGTTTTGAAGAAAACCTCTTACACTGAGAGACTCTCTAAAACTGTCTATCTATGAAGCCTAAACTGTATAAAGATGAGTGTCGGGACAAGACCCACGACTTCTCAAAAACTAATACTAATAACTCACAAAATTGGAGTCCTCCAGAAGCAAAGAGGTCTCACTCAAAAGCTAACGAGCAGATAAAGTGATCTCAATGGACTTTTGTTGAGGATCCTAAGTGCATGTATCTGCATCATTAAAAGATGCAGGTTGAATGACATCACTTCGTTGAACGTACAAGTATGTAATATAGTTGAATTAAAAATAACTAAATGAAAGGACTGCAATAGATATAAATATATACTCAACTGAATGTAAAGAAATAAAAGAGTGAAATCATTAAAACTTTACAAAAATACTCACTCATCTCTGAACTCAACATATTAGTGATATAATAAAAATACACTTTTAACTCTATTTGGGAGATTCTCTAACCGAAGACCATCACTATGAGCTACGTTCTCAATACTACTCCCAATAAATATATACTCATGTTCAATGTTTAAAAACATTCTCTTTCTCAATTTGAGGTAATTACTCAAAAGATCCTCTTAAAAGAGGTAATGCTTTGAAATATCTCTGAACTCATAAACTCATTTAGATATCAAAGTTTCTCTTTTCTCACTTTAAAAAATGGTATATTTGGGAAATACTTAGTTCCCTTATACTCTCTCTCTCTCTCTCTCTCTCTCAAAGCATCTCTTGAGACTCTACCCAAAACTCTTCTTTATTTTCTCAAAAATTAATTTAAGACAATGATTGGTCAAAAGGATTTCTAAATAAATAACTCAATAATAAAGTTCATGCTGGAAAATAGACATGAACAATAAACTCAAGATCTCAATACATGATATACAACAACTCAACAATTAGGAATAGAAATTCGGAATTAGAATTTTAGAACTCAGAACTCAACATCAAATTCATCTCAAGAATACTCAAAACTAAGGATAGAACCCTAGATTACTCTTTTACTGCTAGAAAGTAGATGTAGGGCGTGAGGACGAACTAGTACAACACTATGATAGTCTTACATATCTGATTATGAAGCTATTAGATCGAAAACTTTGACGGAGGCTTGATTTTTCTTGAGCTCGAGTAAGAACACTACCTTTATTGGATGAAATCTTTGGTCTTGGAATCTTGGTGCTTGATCTTGATAAAATAGATTCTTTTATGGAGTTTCTAGAGTGGAAGAATTTTGGAAAACCTTGGGTTGAAGGCTTCTCTTTGTATCTTGAATTTTTGACTTGAATGTTTTAGGGTTCTTGATGAGGAAGAAGAACCCTAGGTAAGTTTTAAGAGAATTTCTAAATACTTGAATGTTTAGATTGATGATTTTGAGAGGAAAACTAGTTAGTTGAATGATATACTCAGTTAAAACACTCAAAAACAACTTAGAATAGGGTTAAAAGCTTGGGAAAGGATCAAAATAATCCTAGAAGCGTGCAGAAAGTTGCTTGAAAAAAAGTGCAACAAGCCTTCACGGAATGGTCTACCATTCGTCAAATTTTCTACCGTCTGTTGGTCAAGTGGTAGAACATCAACTACATGACAGGGCTTTACTAAAATAGGTATAACCTTTTACTCCAAACTTAGAATGGGGCAAATTTGGCGGCGTTGGAAAGAGGACTCATCGACCTTTAATTTGATAGGTCATGAGCCACCTAATTCATTATGAGCTGAGAGATATGATCGTTTGAAGTTGACCTAAGTAGAATCTTATGTCAAAACTTAATCGATAAGGAAGCTTTCAACTCAACTTTGTGTTAGGGGTTTCTTGTGACCTTAATTCATCTCCAAATTTATTCTCACACTAAAGAATTTACCTTAACACCTAAGTATAGTTTAAGAATTACCCGACACGATCTTATACGTAAATGAAGAATAATTCAGATTTTAACTTAGAAATTTTCAGGGTGTAATAGTCCCATTTTATATGGTACCCTTTTTTTTTTGTCCGTCCCAAAAAGAATGTCACCTTACTATAATTAGAAACAATTTAACTTTAAATTCTCCTTTTATCTTTACTGAAATGATTTACAACCACACAAATATCTAAATATTTCTAATTAGGACCACAAATATCAAGAGTATCTTTTTTCTTAAACACTATGTCAAGTCAAAGACGCCACATAAAATGAGATAGAAGAAGTACTATCCAAGATCTAGGAGTATGCACCATATCGACCACTTCAAGGAACCTCATAAGCTTCTAAATATCTTTACAAGTAGTATTTATCTCCTACGAAACTATATTCCTTTTTAGTACCATAACCACTATATTTTTTGTATCTGATAAGACTTACACCTTTGATCCATTTTTTCGTAGCAGTTTTCAACGTTGTACAAATTATGTTGCTTCAACAATGATGATCTTTTCAAAAGTTTGAATTTGAATGTCAAAGTCTTAAAGCAATTTATCATAACTATTCATAACCGTCACACCAATGCTTGCCATCTTTTTCTCCTTTATGTAAACTAAAACATTTGCACTTTGCTCAATACTATTCCCATAAATATACTCTATGCTCAATAATTGTAAAGATATCCCATTTTAAGGGAAAAATTGAAAATCTTCATCTTGAATTAATACTAAAAATGCTTCTTTATAATTATATTAAATTTACTTTAAAAGACTATGTTTTTATGAAAAATTAATTGTACTTTCTCAAAGCTAAGATGTGATTTCTTTAAAACTAACTGTGCTTTTATTTTTGAGAATAATGCACTTCAAGCAATTCATGCTTTCTTGAAACTTTTTCTAAAACACTATTTAAGGCTTAGAATTTACTTTACGCATGAAAGTAATGTATAAGAAACAGTATGTCATGGCTTTCATTTACTCTTAACTATAAAAAGTTTGTGTGGTATATTAATCATGAACAACAATCAAAGATCATTAATAATATGAAGTATTGAAATCTCTATAATGATATTAAGAACCAACAATAGGAATATAGAGAGAATTTCAAACATATTAAACTTTGGGGTAAAAACTCTAGTTTTGATCTTGCTAAGTTAAATTATAGATGTAGGACATGAGGAAGAACTTAATTCCTCACTATGATATCCCAACATAACTTAATGTTCCACAAATCTTGAAGAGAAATCCTAACTTGATGAAGAACAATTAAGAAATGCTTTCTTGAAATTTTTGGATATGTTTCTTGAAAATCCTATGTTTTGATGGTAGATTCTTGCTTAGGATACATATAATATGTTAGAATCACTAGTAAATTGTGAGAGTATCATTATCTTGATTTGGAAAGAAGAATTCTTGATGGACTTGCTAAAAAATTCAATTTTTGAGCCCTAGAATTGAGTTATTGATTTCACTACAGATATAAAAGGATTTGATGTTAGAATCTAGTAAAAACTTCTAGAATTTATGTTGAAAGCTCATGAAAAATACTTATAAAACTTGGCGTGGTGGAAGAGATCTCCTGGGGGATGTTGGGTCAACGAAGAGGTGAAAAGTGAGAAAAGAAACTCAAATAACGCTTTTATGAAATCTGAAATATTTAATATACAAATAATAAACATGATATACGAGTGGTATACATGGTCATGGGCCTTCTACGACTAGTGGAATGATCCACAAACTCGTGGATTGCTTCCGTGAAGCTGAGGTGAAAATTACAAGTCTCTGATTCAATTCCACGAGTATGAGCCACAACCCGTAAATGCTTGCACGACAAGTAGTTTCCAATTCGTGAAACATGGAACACAATTCCTAGACTAGAGTGTCTCTAATAAAACAGCCATAACGTTTTACTCCAGGATTTGATTTTCAAATAATTAGTGGCATTGGAAATAAGACTCAAAGACCTATAATTTGATGGTAATAAGACACATAACTGTTGTATCAAAATTCAATCAACAAGGAAACTTTCAACTCAACTTTGTGCTATAGGATTTCTATGACCTTAATTCTTCTCCAATACTCTTACCACACTAAAGAATTAAGCTTAGCACCTATGCACAACTAGGAATCATCCGGTATGGGTCTATACATATACGAAGAATTATTCGGGTCTTAGCTTAAATTTTTTGGGGGTGTTACATTATGTTTCCAGTACTTGTTATATTCATGTTTTAGTTTGACTTGAACAATAAAATGAAGACTATTGAATGATGATCAGCTTGAGGGAATGGATGTTGGCAAGTGCTCAGAAGATTGTACGTTGATTTCATATTTTTTAATGATTAAGGTCGTATGAATGATATTCCATTATTTGTTTATTTTTTTATGTTCTCTCTCTGATTTCTCTTTATTTTATATTTTATATAATTTTTTGTTTGTCGTAAGGTTATAATTTCTTTTGATTTAAAATAGTAACTTATGACTTTGTTGGAAGTCAATTAACTAACCAAATATTATATATATACATCTTATCGTCTTTTATAACTGTCACTACAACAAAAATAGCTTTTAGCAGTAATAAATATACACATTAACAAAGAGTGATAAATCCTTTACCGCCATTAGTTAATTGCCATAATTTGATCCAGTCGCTATAGGCTTTAGGGACATTTACAAAGCGTGCTAAATGTCGTTAAACATATGTTTTTAGCGATAATTAACCTATTGTCGTTAATAATTACTGCTAAAGATCATTTTTGATGTAGTTTACGCAAAATGCGGACAAATTCACTAGTTCTAATATTAATTAATGGGACAACAAATTTATTTGGGCAAACAAAAGAACTTCAACTTTGAAGTCTAATTAATTAATATGGCTGTCATGAAAATACAATGTGAATAGTATATATTCATTCTAACTACGATATGTGATGTTTTCTTTATTGAATAATTGTTAAAGTCAATAAAAAAATTATTTTAATTATTTTATTCCGAACGTGTCTGCAATAAATAAAAGTTGCTCAGCTAATATAAGTTTAGACTACATGGCAGTCAAACATATGGAGGAAATATCATTAATTGTGCAGTAGGTGATAACTAAATTTAGAAGAAACAACTGGCTAAAAAAAGGGGAAAAATAGGGGCAAAGTATTGAGCTAAAAATAGTGACTAAATTATTAAAAGGAGCTAAAAGTTGTAAACTAGATTATCAAAAGGTACATATAGGTAAGAAGTGGATGGTTGAGCTAAAAATAGTGACTAATTAGATCACTAAATGGACATGGCCTTTAATTTTCCCTTGACTTTACCTATCTTTAATAGTCTAGTTTTACCTATCATATTAATTACTCTTTCCGTCCCATATTAGATGGACATTTTACTAAAAATATTTGTCTCATATTACTTGATTACTTACTAAATAGGAATAAGGTATAAGTACTCCTAGACTATGATTGAAATTTCAGAGACACACCTTAACTAAACTAAGGTCCTATTACCCCTGAACTCATTTTTTTTATACACCTTTTGGTTTATGTAGTACACTCTGCAACTCCACACAGTTGAGGTGCGTGGGAGATGTTTGGATGCCACGTAAGCCACAAAGGTGTACAAAATTACCAAAAAAAATGGGTTCGGGGGTAATAGGGCCTTAGTTTAGCTAAGGTGTATTTCTGAAATTTTGGTCATAGTCTAAGAGGTACTTGTACCTTATCAATTATCCCTACTAAATAAGAATAAAATCAGTTAATTTTTTCTCATTTACCCCAACAACTAATAGGATCTTTAGAAGTTTAAGCAGATTTTGAAGATCTAAGAATTTCTGTTTTGAAGAGGCAAATTATTATAAACAAAGGACAAAATAGTAAAGTTGATCAATCTATTAATGATTTCTTAATGAAAATGTAAAATAGAAAGTGTCCATCTAATATGGACGGAGGAACTATCAGAGAAGGAGAAGTGTTCCTTTCATTCAACAGAAAAGGTGTGAATTTATATGTTCCTACTGTACAAATGAAAGTTTTTATTGCTTTATATGTTGCATTTTTCAGGTTGATGCCGTCACGTTGTTGCTTTTAATTGTTGAGTTTCTTACCAACTCCACATAAACAAATAAAGTCCTCTCCATTTATTAATCAACCATTTTTTTTTTTAATAACACTAGTGTCTAAGCAGATTTCGATATATGAATGTTAATCAGTTACCTCTCATCAACACACAATGGAATAACATATCGAACCACCAAAAATTAGGTCTTGATCTCCTATTATTGATCCATAGGTCACAGTGTCGGTGTTAAGTGTCTAGCTAGGTATGAAATGACATGTCTATTTCAAACCTTACAATAGAATTGGCCTAGTCTTGTTTTTTTTTTTTCAATTTCATATCTGACAACTGAAGAAGAAGAAGAAAAGAAGAGAAAATCATGTTACATTTTTATACCTTAACAGGAAACTATTATGCTGTTTATACCTTCAATATACTCTGCTTACTGCATTAATATTTCGTAGCATCTATAAATTGAAGTGCAATTACTTATATTGTTCGCTGCAATGCCTTTACCATGTCAATGTCTTCGATAGAGAGCTGTATCTGAGTAAGATGCCACCATTCGCTGTCTATTGAGTCGATGTCTCCAGCCATAACCTTGATTTCTCTCATTATTTCTATTCCTTTCTGGTGCTGCAGCATCCTCATTTTGCTCACTTCCACTGCTAAAATCACTACTCAATGTCATCATTATCATTGGATCACTGATTGAAGTGTCGATGTTGTTGTTGTTGTTTTCATCTTGAAGAGTTTCGAGAATCTTGACAACATCATCCATTGTAGGCCTAGGCTTAGGATAGTGATTTAAGCATTTGTATGCTACTAATGCTGCAGTTTGTGCCCCTTTCATAGGGTATTCATCTTCAAGTCTTCGATCCATCACACGAGCAACTCTCTTTGGATCTCTTAGATAAGGCCTTAACCATTCAACTAAATTATGTTCACCTTCTCTTCTCGACTTATCCAAAGACCTTTTACCTGTCAGCAGTTCCAACAGAACTACTCCAAAGCTGTATACATCACTCATTGTCGTCAAATGACCTGGAAATCATAGCAATGAATTAGCTAATCACAAGTAATTGGACGTATACCATTTTTCTATTGAATCAAGGAGTTAATTTACCTGTCATGATGTATTCAGGGGCTGCATAGCCATGTGTTCCCATTATTCGTGTGGAAACATGAGTATCATCCCCTTCTGGCCCATCCTTTGCTAGTCCAAAATCAGAAAGTTTAGCAGTGTAATCCTACAACACAGATGATCATGTTTCAAGTGTCATTATATATTTTCATTTCTTACAGTATAAAAACAGCAAGAGATCATCGAGGTGCTTACCGAATCTATTAAGATGTTTGAGGCCTTAAAATCCCTGTATATGACTGGTTTGTCTCCTTCATGGAGGAACGCGAGACCTTTTGCTGCTCCCAATGCTATCTTCATCCTTGTTGACCACGATAATGTGATCGAAAACTCTGCATATTGCCACAAATACAAACATGATTGACAACTAGATATATCAAGGCACGACTCGGTTTCAGGTTCTCTGAGTGCTAAAAACTATATTTATACTACTACTTAGATGATGTAAAAAACAGAATCAATTTTATATCCAGTTTTGCGATAGCCTTATATATGCACAAACTTCACATGAATGTATATGGAAACTTACTTCCAAAAATTTGATTCTCCAAGCTTCCTCTTGGCAAGAATTCATAGACTAAAAGCCTATTATCATCCTCCCAGCAGTATCCAATCAATTTTACCAGATGTGGATGCCTCAATTGCCCCAGGAATATTATCTCTGTCTACATAATAAACTCACTAATTTCAACCAAGTATATATATAATAACAACAATTATCACATCTCAATCCTCACAGTCCATATCGCTCCACAAACACAAAAGATCACGAACGAAAAAACAACATAACTCACCAGCCATTCCTTGTGACCTTGTAGACCCTCTGTATCAAGCACCTTAACAGCCACAATCTGAGCTTTTAATCCTGGTCTAACCTTGTCATCGACGAATCCCTTGTACACAGGTCCAAAACCTCCTTCACCAAGAAAATTAGCTGAAGAAAAATGATGTGTAACCTCTCTAAGATCAGTAAATGTAAAGTTTATAAGGCTTGATCCAATGAATGAATTAGAGAGTTCATCAGCCGATAGCGGTGAACTTGGATCATCAAAGTCTAAAAGTGTTAGCCTCTGGAATGAAGTTTGTTTCCTGACCTGTTTTTTAGATCTTACAAATTCATCATCCACTTTGTAACAACATGGAATCATTGATTTCCAGCTTAATTTTTCACCAGTCATTTCTTCGCGAAACAACTAGCTAGAGAACGCTAATGAAAGTAATGAGTTTTTCAACCTTGTTATAACTAATTTATCAATCACCTACTACTCCGACTGATGCATTTATTGAATTATTCCATGTAAACGTATAAAAACTTTATATTAAAATATGTACTAAATCAAATGTACTTGGAAACAATTCAAAAATTCCAACACTAAAAAAGAGTATTTAGTCGTTGTATTAGCTAACAAGAGAAACAGACTTGTCCACCTATTTGACTTTAATGGCATGATTAAGAATAGTTTGTTATGTGTTAATTATTATTTTTCAATTTAATATACATGTGGAATGCAACAGTTTCTTGCTTTACGTTCGAAAATTTCTTCATACTTTGCTGTCAAGGGTATTTAAATTATTTAATTTTCTCAAACCTCTCCCGGATATCTTCTAAAGTCTGATTTTGTCCTCTCAACTGCCCCTGTTTTCTTTTATTAATTAATATAGTGTAGTAAAATAATATTTCTTAAGTTCTATGATTTTCGGAAAATTATGAGTTTGATAAAAATGTGTCGTTTTGTATATGAAATTAATAGTATATGAATAATACATGCATTTTCCAACATGAAATTATGTTTGGTTATTCTTGCCATCTGTCAATGCTTATATATGGCTATTTTATGATTTTTGTATAAAGAGAATTTGGGGTAAATTAGTAGTTTTGTTTTCGAACTATATATTGACAATATTAAAAATACCCTTCTACTTGATTAACTTAACTTAGATACACCCTTGATCTGTGACATAACATAACAAGTGGTCTCAAACTTTTATATGAGTATGTGACTCTTAATAAAAAGTCGAGAGAAGTATTGAAAATACTCCTAAACTTGATGAGAATTTAGGGATGTATTTGTTGAGTTTTAAAGGTGTGAATAGGAAATGAAGGGTTGTGACTCTCCTGAAGGTCGATTGTGATTTTTTCGAAGGGTTGTGCAAAAATACAAGAGGTAACAGTATTTCTAAAAAAAAAATCTCAGCGAGACGGAGAGAGTACTATTTTTGAAGACATGAATAGAGCCCACACATGTGTTTTGCATGCATCAAGAGAAATGATTATTGTGAAGAAAAGCTTTCAAATTGAGATACTCTTTTAAAACCATGATATATGGACAAATGTTTTTTCTTGCTTCTAAGAGCTGAATCATGATATATTATATTCTAAGTCTTCTAAGACTTGTTAGCAATCTTTAACTATTTTTTGAATTATAATCCCTTCGAAGGAAATATATGTATAATATATCTCTTCCAAGCAGTCACAGTGACAGACATCTTATGACATATGATAGCTATGTTAAATAACGTAATTTTTATTTTATTAGAAAATAAGAAATGACAGGAGAATACTTCTAGAAGCTGGCCCCATTTTGTTGGCTGAACTAAAAACCTAAAAGCCACCCCTAAGTTGTAATTGAGAATGAATTTCCCTACCAAAATATCAAAATCTCCTTACCAAATCTTTTGGTTTTGGTTGCTTCCTAAATATGTTATCTAAGTTCAATGTCAACTCTACTACAATTTCTGATGGTTCTAAATTCCAATCATCACATTAATGATAGCTTCAAAAGCTCTGCATGCTACCAATTCATTTAATTAAGGTGCATTAACCAAATTGATAAAAAAATAAAAGAAGTCCATAAACAAGTCTCTATCCTGATCTCCAGCTACAAATTATAATTGAATGTTCCACCCCTCTCCTTTTTTCTTTTCCTTATTTTGTGCCATTCTAGTTGATTTGTGCATGTGGTACTGTGCTATTTCCTCCATTCTAAAATAAGTGTTACATAGGTAAAAAATATTTGTCTCAAAATAAGGTCTCATTTGTTTTCATTAAAGTTTAGACGTCTGAATCTGTACGTCTGAATAATTAAAATATTGTCTCTAGGAACACTGAATAAATAGAATGGTTTAGTATTCAATATCTAAATGTATATAATTTATTTGTATCTTTAAATAAATAAATAATTCAAATAAAAATTAATAAAAAAAAATACTTACGCTGATTGGTAGTGATGGTATAGATAATTTGTAGTGGTGGTGGTAATGATAATAGTGGTTGTTAATGGCTAGTAATAATGGCGGTGATAGTTGTGACGATTTAGGTGGTTGGCGTTGTGGTGATTGTTATAATCAGGGGCGTATCTAGAGGGGGTGCCGTGGGTTCACGTGAACCCATGCTCCCCTCTCTAGATCATATATAGTAGTGTTATATTTTTTATAAAATATTTAAATATATATGTGTGAACCCATGTTCAAAGTATCATATAATAATACGATGATGATTGAGTGCACCCCTCTAAGTAAGGATAGAAATTTAAATTTTATATCTATCTTGTCTTTTACTAACACCTCTCTAAGTGGTTATTGGTTACACTTTTGGCGTTTTAACTAAT